>PVIR01025130.1:0-25305 GCA_004026965.1 Petromus typicus | reverse complement strand
TATGCAGTAAATGTCATGTCATATGCTTTCCCTGTAAGTCTGCCCCCGTTTCTCAACTGCCTCCTGCAATTCAGGCACTGCAGTCTGTCCATGCTCAATATATCAGTGCTGCCATATCATAGTCTCTGGTCCTATTCCTCTGCACACTGAGAAACGTCACCTCTTCTCCTGTACTATGCACTTGGGCCCTTCTCTTCCTTAGCAATGTCATGTCTCTGTCACTCTCCAGCCTGGGCCACACTTAATCATTTGGCTGGCCCTTCATGGTGTCGCTGGGCACCAGCCTCCCCAAAGGCACACACACCTGCTGTGAGACCATCCATGGAAAGCTCAGCCAGGGCCAGGCCACATTTCTTGACAAGTACTACCACATGAGGCTACACAGACATAGCACAATTTACTGTGAATGTGGTAACTTGACTGATTCCAGCTTTAAAAACAACTAGAAAGAAGATGGTGGGCCTTCCTACTCTCAAAGTCTCAAATGGTGTAGACAATTAGATCTCTCATACATTTCTGACAGAAAATCATTTGAAAGATTCTTACAAAGCTAAACATTCATTGATGATTGTACACAAAACTCATTTGCACATATTTACTTAAGAGAAACAAAAACAGAAGTTCACACACAAAACAACTATTCGTGACTACTTAGAATTGCCAAAAGCTAAAATATCTTTCAATTGCTAGATAGACGAAGAAACTATAGTATATCAGTATAACAGAATGCCAATTGGCAATAAAAAAATGAACTATTGATGCCTAAATACCATGAATAAATGTCAAATTCATTATAGTAGGCAAAAGAGACCAGGCTAAAAATGCATTTGGTAGAAGGCAGTCATAGAATAAATAGCTCTGTATCTTGATTGCAATGCCAAGCATATTATAAATCTCTTATAGCTATGCTAATGGAGGATGAATTTTATCATACAAATTATGATAAAACTTTAAAAAACTACAATCCTTCATAGTAAAAAGCAAAAATCATAGTTGATGCATAGTTATCAACTAATCCATGTACATGTACATAATATATGATGAATTAATTTATAGTTAACTCAAAACATCCAGTTCAATTGCATCAGAATGGCTTGGATGTGGAAGATCCACCAAAGGATTGTTGCCAATGGCATAAAAAGAAAACTATAGAAGATCATAGGCTATTGATTTTCTAGGAGAAGCTTGCTACAGGTTGTTTCCCTGATTGATCTTGGCTTTTTTGTCTTCAGAGGAGCTCGGGGCCTTACTATCACTGCGAACGGCTGCTGTTCTCCTCAGGGGAGCCCTGACCCTCACTAGGAGTATCAATTCCTGGCTCCATTGTAGATCCTTCATGATGGTGGCACAACCCTTTATTCCCAATGCAGGTTTTCTGGCTTCCATTGCTGGTTTTTGGGCTTTCCCAGTGCAGATCCTCCATATGGACTTGCATGAACTATTGCCATGAGTCCTAGATCCTTGGTTGGACTCAGGGAGGACACTGCCCTGGACTCTCGGCCTTCAGCTGGACTTGTGGGGAACATTGCTATGGGATGTAGACACTGGACTGGATTCTTTGGGTCTCTAGATGTTTACACTCCTCTGCACTTGATTTGTTGGGAGAATATTATAAAATAATCCTATAAATTGTGTGTCCTGTAGCAAATCTTATCCCTTGAAAAACCCTGACTATTCTCTAACAATCATTTTTGACTCACTGACTAGATAGCCCAGCAAACTCCCTCGTAGATATCTACCAAGGAGAAATGAAAATGCACAAACACATAAATTCTTGAACATGAATAATAATAATGGCCAAAATTGAAAACAGTCTAATTATTCAACAGATGCCAAATGTATAAATAAAATTTGACATATCCATTCAATAAAATATCATTTTATTTGAAAAAATATAGTATCAAGTGGATGAAGCAACCTCAAAACATAACACTAGAAAATAAGAACCATATACAGGAACTTGCTCACTGAAACAGTGTCCCCTTTGAATGGGTGAAATTTTATGATGTGGATTAATATTTCCATGTAGATATAAGAAACAAGACAGAATTCCAAGGTTCCTGAATTCTCCAGGGAGTGACGATAAGCTTAAATTCATCAGAGGACAGCCTGGGAAGAGAATTTCAGATGCAAGGAAGAGTGTGGTGTAAGGTACAGAGGCAAGAAAAAGTGTACTGGGTTGAGGGAGCAGTGAGGAATCCAGTGTGGTTCTAGGAAAACATGCTGAGTATGAAGTGGTGAAAACCAAGGCCTGAAAGGGGTTTATATTTTTGGTTAAGGAAGTTGGAATTTTTTCTAAGGTAACTGAGAATTATGAAAAGTTTTAAGCAAGAGAGTGAATCATGCCATAGAAGCAGCTGTCTAGTAGTGAAGAGTGAATTGTCGAGATGTTAGAAAAAAAGAGGCCATGAGCCCAGTTACAGTGTGTCTCTAACATCTATGGGACTACTTGGAAGAACCAGCACTTGTGTGTGGTTAAGATGAATCAGAGAGGAAGTATGTGACAGTCACTTATGAGAAAGTAAAAAGGGCTTGAAAATTGAATTATTATGCTAAGATTTCTAAGTAGGGACAAAAGGAGAGATGCTGATACCAGGTTTTGCCTTGTAACATAAGACCTGTAAAAACCAAATGCAAGATGTCCTATGTGTCACACCCCCTTCCTACAGCATGAGTGCACCACTAGGGTCTCCTGCTCAGACAGCGTAACAGACTAAAGTCTCCTAATGCTTTGAATCCACCAATCCCCTGACACCAAGGCAAAGCTTTTCACCTGTGGCTGATGTGACAGCAGTATTAAGGAAACCTCTTCCTACAAGATGCAAGACTGTGCTTCTTGAAGAAACATGCAGAGCTACACTGCAGTTTGAAACTCAGTTGATCTGCTTCTCTTACATTCCCTCTCACCTTTCCAGAAGTCAGGCCTGCATCCGTCTGATAACCCTCCCGGCATGCTCCAGCTTCCTCTCATTTGCCCCATACAGATGTTTTGCTGAACAATTTTATGTGATTTCAGGTTGGCATCTGCTTGTTGGTAAACTCAAAATAATGAATTGGAGAAAAAGAAGTAATAAAAAATAATGACCCATATTGCTTCAGCCCATTTTTATTGTTTCACGTTAAAACTCAACATTCACTCAATAATTTTAATAATGTACACATGCTATGATTTGCAGAGCAACTAAAAATCAAATACTACACAGGAATTTCTTAGCTACAGTTGGTTTTCAAGGTTCTGTGAATTTGTATAACACATTAATAACTTGGCCTTGGTTCAGGACACTTTTTGTATTATATAGAAATATGGGCTTCCATATTTAAAAGGATGTTGTTTAGTATACAATTAAATAGAAGAAAAAGAAAATCAAAATTTTAGTATTACCTCAAATGTTTTAGCTATCTTTCTGTATACATGAATGAAAATATTAAGATTCAACAGAGAAATAAATTTTGATTTGCATAACATATTTTTCATATTTATTTTCATCATTATATTTTTTTCTAAATTTAAGACACTGGCATAGGAAAGACTATGAACAAAACTTCAATGGCACAGGAATTAACACAAAGAATCAACTGGAACTTCATCTTATTAAAAAGCTCTGCACAATAGAGCAGAAAGACAACCTACAATATGGAAAAAATTTTTCCAGTTGTTCCTCAGACAAAGAACTATGATCTAAAATATATAAAGAACTTAAACTTCAGATCCCTCAAATTTAAAGACCCAATTCAAAAGTGGCATCTGAAATAAAAAGATGTTTTCAGATGAAGAAATAGAAGGAGCAGCAAAGAAACATATAAAAAAAAATGTTCAACCTCGCTGGTCATTCAAAAAATGCAAATGAAAACAGCACTGAGATTCCCCATTACTCCACAAAGAATAGCTGTTATCAAGAAGTCAACCAATAACAAATGATGGTGGGGCTCTATGGAAAAATGAACACTTTTCCACTGTTGGTGGTACTGTAGACTGCTGCAGCCACTGTAAAAGTCAGTGGGGAGATTGCCCAGGAAATTAGGATTCAAGGTCCATTTGACCCTCTTATTTCCCTGCTAGGTCTATTCATGAAAGTATTACAAACATCAAACAATAACAATGTATGCTCACCCATGTTTATAGCAGCACAGTTTTTAACTGTTAAATCTTGAAAACAACCCCAAAACTCATCAATTGGTAAGTGGATAAAGATGTGGTATTTATTTTATAAAACAGAGTATTATTCATCCATAAATAATGATAAACTTGATTCATTTATAGCAAAATGGATGCACATTGAGGCCATACTCATAAGTGAAATAAAAAGAACGTCCATGTGTAAATACTCAATCATTTCTCTAATATGAGAAACTGAAACTGGAAAGGAGGACTGAAAGGTATGATAGATGTTGTGAAATGGAAAGAAAATGCTCAAAAGGGAGAAGGAAGAGGGGGGGGGACACAGGAGAGGGGAAAGAAGGGAAAGGAAAATTGAAGATAATGTGGAGAAGAAGGAACCCTTCTTCACTGTTGGTGGGAATGTAGACTCGTACAACCCCTGTGGAGAATAGTTTGGAAATTCCTCAAAAAGCTAGGATTGGAAGCCCCATTTGACCCAGCTATCACTCTGCGAGGTATATACACACAAAAATCAAAAGATTCATATCACAGTGACATATGTGCACCTGTGTTTATAGCAGCTCAGTTTGTGATTGCTAAATCTTGGAAACAACCCAAATATCCATCAACTGGAGAATGGATAAAGAAGCTGTGGTTCTTCTACAGAATGGAGTATTACTCTGCCATAAAAAATGATAAGTTTGAATCATTTATACCTAAATGGATGTACCTTGAGGACATCCTCATAAGTGAAATAAATAGGTCACCGATGTGTAAATATCGTATCTTTTCTCTGGTATGAGAAAACAAAGCTATAAATGAGTTCTAGAATGTATGTTATATATTGTGAAATAGAAAACACTCAAAGCGTAATGGAGTGAAGGGGGAAAATAATGAGATTATAACAAAATGGAAGGAAACAAAGTTTGTGTATATGGGGGGTGGGGGTGGTAGCGTTGGCAGGGTTAGGGGAAAATATGAGAATTAAGTTGTGTCATATACTGGTACAAATTCTCTTTGTTGAATGCAATCATGATATATATATATATATATATATATATATATATATATATATTACCAATAAAGGTTTCAATTTAAAAAAAAAGAACATAAAAACAGAAACAAAGCGTATGCATGAGGGAGGAGGGGATGTAACGAGAATGGGGGAAAATACGAATCAAGATGTTATTTACAGGTGCAAATTCTTGATAAATGTTTTCATAAGTTCCTCCTAAAATGTACCAGTAAACAATAAGCTTTAATAAATTTAGTAATCAGCAACATTTTATTATCTTAAAGCATAAAAGAGATTAACTTTTGAGGCAGACAAAAAAGACTTTTCTAATTTCAGAGACCTTGTCTAGACTCCTTTAGTGTGTTGCCATGGAAATGAAAATAAGAATTGCTATAATTTTTTTAAAACTTGGAAAGATTAGAATACAGTGTTTAGTCTAAATTTTCTAAATCATTCCTCTGCCATCTGATATAAAATGTTTTCAAGGCTTTTTTAGTATAACCAGATTTTATTTGTCACCCCAATAAATTGTGTGATTAGGCATGAGAAACCAGTCTTCTGAACACAGGAATTAATGCACACCCAATGCTCATTAACACTGAGACAATATTTAAACAGAATGCAATTCTGAAGAGAGAGGACAGCAATGTCTCTCTGGGAAGTTTGTTTCCATTTTCTCTCCAACCACACTCAACTTATTTTTGAGGTTTTTCTCCCTTCTTCTTTCTTTGTCTTTTTTATAAAACCTATCTCCTTTTTGTCCATGGCAAAAAGTCAGATTACGCAGGCCTGAACCAAGGGTTGCAAAGCATATTTTAGGATATCCATGGAAGATTTCATTTTGCTTGCTTCATTATGTCTACAGCAAGCTACCACTAGATCTCTCAGTCAGAAGCCACTGAGAATTCTTTATAAGTCTAAGCAACACCCAAAACAGTCATTGAAATACAATTCCAGATTAAAGACCACAAGTTATGGAAAAAATGAAGATAATATTCAAGAATTTTGAGACCAAAAAGATATAAAAGTGTAAGAAATGATAGCATTATTTAAAAGCATGGACTCATTTTCCTCTGCTTGTGAAGACTACTCAGTTTGAGCATGGTCCTCTGAACAATAATCTTTAATGTTAAGTTCTTGCTATAATGGGCTTTTAGCTAACACTGTGAAGTCCAGGTATCTCTGCTTATATACCAAGAACCACACAATTGTGCAATAGTGCCAAGAAAGGAAATAAATTTGGAAAATATTGAGTCTCTATTGGAATAATCAAACTAATCCTTTATGCATGTCCTGAAGTTAACTAGTGTTCCCAGTTGCAACAAAACATATTCTTAAAAATAAATGCTTCAATATATAGAACAATAGGACTTGAAAAGAAAGCAATCTCATTTCACAACATATACCAGCAACAACAAAATTGTAGGTCAATATTACAGTTTCATCCTAACTAATCACATGTAATATAACAATATTGGACTGATAATTACACAAGTTCTAGTCTCAGACCCATCTTTTATTAGTTGTGCTAATTGGAACAAGCAAACTGAAAGAAAGTGGCATATAAGTACTTTGAACATCACTAAATATTATTGTTATTTTATGAGAGTTTTTTGATGCTGGGGATTGAACCTAAGGTCTCACCATTTGAAATCTCAATCATAAATAGTAATAGTCCCTGTGTGTGTGTGTGTGTGTGTGTGTGTGTGTGTGTGTGTGTACTGGGAATTGAACCCAAGCCTTCACACATGCTCAATATGACTTCTACCATTGATTTAAATCTGTATTCCTTGAAGCACTGCCCCAAAAAAGAGATGATTATTGCATATAAGCCCAGTAAATTATTAATGTGCAGGACTCGGTAAGGGTGATAATATGGAATGATTGATGGTAACTAGCAGAGGACCTCAGACAAAAAGAATAAGACAGGATGCTTCCCAGGCTGCACGTGTGCCTGACTAACACACACACACACACCAGCTGTACTCAAAGACAGCAGTGGAGGCAACTTATGGGACGAAAGGAAATCTAATATCTAAAAGCAGATCAGAAGCACATAAGTTATTGATGCAAACTTTCCAGTGCTGAGTGTGCTAGTGCTGACCTATAATCTAAGCTTTGGAGAGGCTGAGGTTAGTAAGACTCAAGCTTGCGTGATCTATATATTTTATTTTTATTATGTTTTTAGTGCTATTTCAATGAATAAAATGTCTCTCCATTCTTAAGTATACAATATGAGAAAAATAATAACCCTACCTCCTACCATTAACCAGAGTAAGATCTATGCATAAAAATGAGTTACATATATTTTTAAAAACATAAATCAAGCATTAAAATAGGTGACTGGTGTTATATGAAGATAAAAATTTTCTAAGCTAAGATAAAGTTTAAAACCAAAAAGTCATTAGTGTAATCTAATAATAAAATTAGAATACTATATAAAACAGAATGTCACACTCAGTAATTAAAAAGAGTACCAGATACAGTGGCCCAAGCCTATAAATCTAGCAATTCCAAAGACTGAGGTCAGAAAATCTCTTAAGCCCAAGAGTATGAGAGGAAAGCAGACTTTATTAAAGGCTAGAGGGTGCTACTACAACAGGGTACTGTGATAGAACAGGGAGATGAGGTCAAACCCAAAAAACAAAAAGGACAAGTAAGAATGGAGCAACTTGGGGTTGGTAGGTGGAAAATAACTAGAGAAAAACATCAGGGCTAACATGGTTCTGGCTAAACCAACTTGACATGATTGTGGCTAAAGGCAGGATAGGGTGATCCTGAACATGACAGTTAAGAGATTTCATCACATATCAAAGTAAGAGGATTTTGCTAAACTGGCTAGCCAGGATTCTTGCTCAAACTGGGCTAAGAAGGCATAGCCACTGGAGTAAGGTGAGAGCACAAAGCTAGGGAAGTCAAAATGTGGGCCCAGGAAAGCACGACTCAAACCAGTGGAAGGAGAGACTCTTTGTCACATGGTAAGGAAGGACTGGCCCTCTTCATGTGCAGATAACTCAAAATTAATCATCATAAGGTAAAAAGTCCAATAAAAATTTGATATGAAAGCAATCACCAAGGAAAATTAATAGTTAAGAAATATATTGTTAGATCAATTTTCATAATGAAAATTATAGATTTCAAAACAAAATCATCTTCCTCCTATTAATTTGGTGAAGATTGGAAGAACTTCACTGGCTAATGGAATTTAAATGAATACATTTTTTTCCAAAAAGTCACTTGGCTTTTGATACACAGTATTTCACTAGTTTAAGATAAATTTGCTCAGCTTCTATAAATACCACATACTCTACTACACACAGAGGCAAAACAAGCTATACAAAATTTCATACAACAAAAATCTTACAATCTAGTTTAAAAATAAACTTTAAAAGTTTTGCAGGTAACTAGACAATCATTGTAGTGTTATCATGAAACTGTGTACATTGGTATGAGAATAAATAATAGGAATATCTAATCTAATCATGGGATTAGTGGAGCTAGGCATTCAGAGAAATGGCTTTAATGTTGGCTGTGAAGTATAAATAGAGCATCCAGATAAAGCAAGGGAGACGGATAAGAAACAGAACCCAAGGAGACAGATGATAGAAGAGTCCCCCTGGAAAATGGGAAAAAGTCGGCATAATAAAAAGGAATATGGCTGATACAAGAAGGTAGTAGTAAAGCAGGGAGACTTAAGGCATTTGTATCTTATAATGAATAAGAAGTCAGTGGGTTTTAAGGAGGAGAATAAGTCCATCACTTTATAATTTTAAATGATCCCTTTATCTGCTATGTGGAAACTTCATGAGCAGGGACTAGCGGAAACTCAAGAACATCCACTGGAAGACTGCTTGTAATCCTCAGCTTCGCCTGGGCCTGGCACTCCCAGGAAACAGTAAGGAAATCTCAGCATGTTGCATTCCAGGAAATGGTTCAGAGCAAAGGACATTCCATCTCCAATGATGTAGGCATCTTTCCTAATTTTTCTCATGCCTTCCACATGACTAGAAGATGACTCTTCCTAAGTAGTGAAAAGGCTGACCACAGACTCACCTCCAGCCCCTCCAATTTCCCATTCTTGGTCTTATGAGTAATTAATGAAAGCTACAATCATTTCTCCCTCTGAAACTAGCTAGATACTAAGATAAACATGCTAAGTGAGACTTTCTCCGATTACAAAATGATCTCACATGTAAAAACCAAACCCTATAAATTCTAGACTATCAGGACACTCTGATATGCAGATCTAGGATATTTTCCTTATTTCCATAGACATTAAAATAAATCTATTTTGCCCAGTTTATCTTTGACATTATTAAAATAATAATGTTATGAAATGTGCATTAAAGAAGAGGAGAATTTGAGCTCCATTCTGAATACAGAACTTACAGAACTTAATTGAGAAATTTATTATCAAGGACAGATTCTTAGCCTGAGCAACCCTTTAACTGGGCAACCAAGCAACTGGACAGGAAGGTAGAGAGCAGTATTACTGCCTGACAGGAACAAACTCCACAGGAGAAGTAGGCTGGAAAAAGAACAAGCTCAGGTCTTGAAGATACTAGGTTTGATGTGCCTGAAAAACATTCTAAGTGAATTTGTGAAAGAAAAAAAAATCCATCCAAAAAGAAATTGAGAAGGCTAAATAGAAATTAGAGTGAATTGTTAATCAAGTTAGCATTTAAAACCATCAGGATCAGAGGCTGAGGCAGGAGGGTCATACGTTCAAACCAAGCATGGTCAACTTAGTAGCCCAGTGTAACCCTGTCTCAAAAAGACCAGAAGGCAGTTCAGTTTTTGATTGCTAAATCTTGGAAACAACCAAAATATCCATCAACTGGAGCCTGGATAAAGAAGATGTGGTTCTTTTATAGAATGGAGTATTACTCTGCCATAAAAAAGGGTAAGATTGAGTCATTCATACTCAAATGGATGTACTTTCATCCTCATAAGTGAAATAAATAAATAGGTCATAGATGTGTAAATATCATATCTTTTCTCTGGTATAAGGAAATGAAGATATAAATGAGTATATATATAGTTGATTTTGTAAAAAAAAATATTTAAAAGGAAAGAGGGTGTAGGGGTAAATAGAGAGAAAAATGTAATAGTAATAAAGGAAAAAAGGAAGCAAAGCTTATGTATATAGGGGGTGGGGCTTGAAGGCTACGGGGAAGGGAAAAATGAGAATCAAGTCATGTCATATTCTGGTAGAAACTCTCCATGTTGAATGCGATGATGATGTGTATGCATAATGTACCAATAAAGATTTGAATTAAAAAAAAATTTTTTTAAAGGCCAGAAAGTGGCTGGGGATTTAGCTTAGTGGTTCCAGCACCTGCTTTGCAAGTGGAAGGTCTAGGGTTTCATCCCTGGTAACCACATACAACAATGCCAGGCGTGGAGACTCATACATGTCCACCAGCAATCAGAACCACATACCACAGTCCCCAGCATGGTGGCTCACGCCTGTAATCCCAGCACTTGGTAGGCAGAGAAAGGAGGATTGCTCTGAGTTCAAGGCTGAGCTCAGGGCCAGCCTGAAGTACAGAAGCGAGATCCTGTCTCACAAACAAACAAAAAAAGACCAGAAGTGTGGTGGAGGCCCTCAAGACAAAAGCGCTGATTCAGTTCCCACTACCACACCAGGGGGAGCAGAACATGAAGACAGTAGGCTAACACAAGAGAGGGAGAAAATGATACCATTGTTAAAATTATTGGATTGTGCAGGAAAAGGGCTGTGGGTGAAGAATTTCTGAGAACACAGGTAATAGAAGAATGACAAAAGTTCTTCAAATTTGGCAGCCTGAGGCTATTAGTATTTTACCAAAACAGTTTTAACACTCAATTTCTGGGAATTTGTTCTAAGAACATATTTAGAAGGACACAGAAAACACAAGGTAAAAAGTCCTCACAGAATTATTTGTTGTAGTAAAGAGTGGAAATAATCAGAATGACTGAAAATAAGTGGTTGAGCCATGTTTCTCCCTAATGGTATAAATGGTAGAATATGTATTGGTAGAATATCTAATAGTAGAATAATCATTCATAGTGTTTTCTGAAGGGTGTATAACTATACAGAGAATTTTTCATGATGAAATGTCAACTTTTAGAAAACAAGATACATGGGCTGGGGATTTAGCTCAGTGGTTCCGGCGCCTGTTTTGCAAGCACAGGACCCGAGTTCAATTCCCCGGTAAGCACATACAATAGGGGTGTGGAGACTCACTCCCAGCAGCAACCAGCACCACATACCACAGTGCCGGGTGTGGTGGCTCACGCCTGTAATCCCAGCACTCGGGAGGCAGAGGCAGGAGGATTGCTGTGATGTGAGTTGGAGGCTGAGCTCAGGGCCAGCCTGAACTCCAAAGACAGACCCTGTCTCAAAAAAAAAAAAAAAACCAAACCCAGATACAAAAATATAGTGAAGTTTCACATTCTATAAAAAGTACTAATATAGACTATCACAGAAAATATATTTGAAAAAAAAAAACATATTGAAATTTACTCCTGTTTAAATATATAATTTCTGTTTATTCATTTTAAAGATTTTCCTGATATTTCTACCAGACAGTATACTATTTTAATTTAAAAATCACAAATGTTATGCATAAATATTATATTAGTTTAGTGATAGGTCATCCATGTACTTCTGAGTTCCCCAGAGTTTTTAAGTGATATTAAATCAAATTTTCACAATTTAAATGTGTTAAATGATGGTTTGAGTGAGCTAAGAATTATCTTTAAGGCATGGAAAATGTTGACTTGAAAAATTTTAACACAAAACAAATATGCAATATGTTATCAAAATATACTGTGAATGTCTAAATTTTTAAAATTTATTACAATAAAAGATACCTGCTGTCAATTCTTCTCAAAACATTCCTCAATTCTATCTTCAAACTCACTATCCGTTCTTGCCACTTTCTGAAGCAGTCCTAGAAGTCCTCTTCATGTTGCTCAGTCCTGGCTTCCTGATTGTCCTAAATCAATTCAAAACATTGACTTTTCCTAATCATTTTAACCTTGGGGAAGAGCCTGAGAAGACTCACAATGCCAAATCTAGTGAATAAGGTAGATGAGACTCACTGCTTCACTTGACAGAGTGGTAAATGGTTAATCAATGAGGGGTGACTAAAATAGAATGCATGTTTACATAAAAATTATAATAAATGATACGTTGCCTGCCATTAACTCCTCTCTCAAAATATTGAAATACTCCCTTCACTTAAAACACATTTATCCCATCCTTCTTGACAAGGATGCTTTTACTGCTATAGCTGTTTTCTTTCAATTTAAAAATTCACCATATCTTTTGATCACCTTTGTAAATTATGGGAAAGAGATTTGAGAAAATAAATAACCCGTATTCTGTAAAGGAGGAATATTAGAAAAAAAGTGGTCTTTGAAGTTTTGCAAGCACCACATCACAGGCTCACGGAGCTCTTATGAAGACTTGGAAGAGGCTACAGTCAAAATGGAATAACAGCCCTCCCTTCTGCTAAAGTTAATATACCTATATCTCTTTCTTTTGTGAATCTGCCACTGAAATTATTAGCTGGATTTAAAAAAAAAAAAAAGAAATCACACTATTGTTTCTAAAAGTTAAGTTTCTGTGTCTTTTTCTAAAGTGGTATAAATGAAACTAATAAACAACTTCAGAAAGAAAATTGACCTCAAGTTCTGGTGTCCAGACATTTAAATCCATTGTCTTTATAAAATAACACAATGAAGAGGAGGCTTAGAGACCTATGTAAACAGTTTCCAGCTAAAACACAAAAGACTGTTAGAATAGCTATGGAATATGTCATTGCTTTCCTAGCCCAAGGCAAGTCACTCTGCTCATAAGTGGTTTGGGGGTCTAAGAGTATCACTGTACTTTGAAACCAGGAATTTATCATAAAAGACAATGTCTACTTTTTAAAAAAAAAATTTTAAAGTAAAACATTTACACAAAATAGAAGTTTTTGCTGTGTCTACCCCCAAACTGCTTCTTTCCTCACATACAGCCCTCAGAGACATGTCTGCCTGGGTTGAACAGTTGCAGAAAATTTGGTGGCAAGTTATTGCAGTAGACAAATTTTAGGATGAGAAAACTCAATCTTTTTTTCTGGGGCTAAGAATGATAATTGCTAATGAATATTAACAAATATTGTACATTATGTCTTTTCACACAGTCAAATGCTTCCAATTTTCTCTAGTTTAGTTGCAATAGAAATACCTTGATTGGACTTCAGACTAAGTTTGTTCTTTTTTTATCTGCATATTTGCTTCAAAGAAAATGCCACAATGAAATGAGATATTAAAAATAATTTGCAATGATGAGTTCATATATTTCATAGTAATATTAACCATAAACACTGATAAATCTGCCCAAGGATTGAGCCCAGTGATTCCAGGGTCTGCCTTAAAAATGCAAGAGCCCGGGTTCAATCCTAGTAACCACATACAACAAAGCCAGGTGTAGGGATTCACACCCACCAACAATCAGAACCACATACCACAGTAGGGAGCATGCTATAATCCCAGCACTTGGGAGGCAGGGGCAGGAGGATTGCTGCGAGTTCAGGCTGAGCTCTGGGCCAGCCGGAACTACAAAAGGGAGACCCTTCTTCATTTCCTATATTTATTCCTTTTATTTGTTTGTCTTGCTTAATTGCTATGGCTAATGTTTCCAGCACAATATTGAACAGAAGTGGTGAAAGTGGACATCCTTGTCTTGTACCTGATCTTAGTGGGAAAGGTTTCAGTTTTTGATCATTTAGGTAATGTTGGTTGTTGGTTTCTCATAAATAGCTTTTATTAGTTTGGGACACAGACTATCTATTCCAATTTTCTGCACGGTTTTGATCATAAATGGATGTTTGATTTTAGCAAATGCTTTTTATGCATCTATTGAGATGACCATATGGTTTCTATACTTGAGTCTGTTAATGTAGTGTATTACATTTATTGATTTATGTATGTTAAACCATCTCTGCATCCCTGGGATGAATCCAACTTGTTCAGGGTGTATGATCTTCTTGATGACTCTCTGTATTCTGTTTGCTAGTATCTTATTGAAGATTTTTGCATCAAAATTCATTAGGGAGATTGGCTTATAATTCTCTTTTTTGGTTGGGTCTTTCTCTGCTTTTGGGATCAAGGTAATGGTTGCTTCCAGCAGTGAATTTGGTAATGCTGTTTCCCTTTCAATTTCATTGAAGAGTTTGAGGAATAGTGATGTTAATTCTACTCTAAAAGTTTTGTAGAATTCAGCGGTGAAGCCACCAGGCCCAGAGCTTTTTTTTGTAGGTAGGTTTTTCATTACATTTTCAATTTCACAGATTGATATTGGGGTGTTTAACATTTTTATATCCTCTTCATTCAACTTTGGAAGTTCGTATGTATCTAGGAATTTATCCATTTCTTCTACCTTTTCCATTTTATTGGAATACAAATTTTCAAAGTATGTGTTTATTATTCTCTGTATTTCCACTGGGTCAGTGGTGATTTCCCCTATTTCATTTCTAATAGCATGGACTTGAGCCTTTTCTTTTCTTTGTTTGAGAAGGTTGGCTAAGGGTCTGACAATTTTATTTATCCTTTCAAAAAATCAACTCTTTGATTTGTTGATTTTCTGTATCTTTCTCTTAGTCTCCATTGCATTAATTTCTGCTCTGATCCTTATGATTTCCTCCTTAGTATGAGCTCTTGGTTTGCTTTTCTCCTCTTTTTCTAGTAGTTTAAGTTTCAGCATTAGATTGTTAATTTTAGCTTGCTCTGTTTTCCTGATATACACATTCACTGCTATAAATTTCTGTCATAGAACTGCTTTCATTGTATCCCATAAGTTCCTGTACATTGTTCTGGGGTTATCATTCAACTGTAGAAACTTTTTAATTTCATCTTTAATTTCTTTTGTGACCCATTGGTTAGTCAGGAGTGTATTATTTAATTTCCATGTCTTTGTGAAAGTCTTGGGATTTTTTTGCTCTTCATCTCTAGTTTCAAGGTACTATGATCAAACAGTATACAGGGGACAACTTCAATTTGTCTGCATTTACTTAAACCTGTTCTATGAACTAGCATGTGATCGCAGCTGAGAAGAATGTAAATTCTCATTTAGTGGGGTGAAATATTCTGTAGGCATCCATTAAATCCATTTGTTGAAGAGTTTGGTTTAGCTCAAGCACTTCTTTATTCATTTCCTGTCCAGTTGATCTGACTATTTGTGACAGTGGGGTATTGAAGTCCCCTCCTGTTATTTTATTACTGCTTATCTGGCTTTGCATTTCCATTAATGTTTGTTATATATAGCTGGGTGCACCTGAGTATGGAACATAAATATTTAAGACAGTTATTTCTTTCTCTTGGATAGTTCCCTGTGTGAGAATATAGTGTCATTATTTGCTGACGACACGATACTCTATCTAGAGGATCCTAAAAACTCAACCAAGAGACTGCTAGACCTAATCGCCAAATTTAGTAGTGTAGCTGGATACAAGGTAATGCTCAAAAATCATTAGCCTTCATATACACAAACAACAGATTCACTGAGCAAGAAATTGCGGAATCAATCCCTTTCACAGTAACATCCAAAAAAGAGAGAGATATCTAGGAATTAATCTAACAAAGGAGGTGAAAGATCTCTACTGTGAAAATTATAGCACTCAGAAAAAGGAAAAGAAGAAGATACCAGAAAATGTAAAGATATCCCTTGTTCCTGGGTTGGAAGAATCAATATCATCAAAATGGCTATACTCCCACAATTATTATACAGATTCAGTGCAATCCCAATTGAACTCTCATAGGCATATTTCACAGATCTAGAGAAAATAATTCAGAAATTCATCTCTAATCACAAAAGACCTAGAATAGTAAAAGCAATTCTAAGCAATAAGGACATGATGGGGAGTATTACAATCCCCAATTTAAAACTGTACTACAAAGCCACTGTGATAAAAACTGCATACTACTGGCAAAGCAACAGACCCGAGGACAAGTGGAGTAGATTAGAAGATCCAGAAACAACTCCAGATGCACTAAGCTATCTCATTTTTGACAAAGGAACCAAATACCTTCAGTGGAGGAAGGATAGCCTCTTTAACAAATGGTGCTGGAAAAATGGACTTTAACCTGCCAAAGACTAAAGCTAGACCTAGCTGTTTCACTATGTACTAAAATAAAATCAAAGTGGATTAGGGACCTAAATATTAAAACAGATACACTAAATCTACAACAAAACAGGTTAGGTAAAACTCTTGAAGACATTGGTTTGGGGAAAGATTTCATGAACAAACCCCCCACAGCACAAGAACTGGTACAAGAAATCGATAAATGGGATCTCATCCTATTGAGAGGTTTCCACACAGCAAAAGAAACCACCAGCAAAGCAAAAAGGTAACCTGACAATATGGGAAAAAATCTTTACCAGCCGCCTCTCAGACAAAGGTTTACTATCTAGAATATATAAAGGGCTCAAAAAAATCAATCCACCCAAATTTAAAGACCCAATTCAAAAGTGGGCATCTGAAATGAACAGATACTTTTCAGAGGAAAAAATAAAAGCAGCTAAGAAGCATATGAAGAAATGTTCAACATCACTAGTCATTTGAGAGATGCAAATGAAAACAACATTAAGATTTCATCTCACTCCACAAAGAATGGCTGCCATTTCAGAATTAGCCAGCAACAAATGTTGGAGAGGCTGTGGAGAAGAAGGAACCCTTCTCCATTGTTGGTGGGAATGTAGACTCGTACAACCCCTGTGGAGAACAGTTTGGAAATTCCTCAGAAAGCTAGGATTAGAGGTCCCATTTGACCTGGCCATCGCTCTCCTAGGTATATACACAAAAGAATTAAAAGACTCATATTACAGTGACATATGTGCACTTATGTTTATAGCAGCTCAATTTGTGATTGCTAAGTCTTGGAAACAACCTAAATGTCCATCAACTGGAGACTGGATAAAAAAGTTGTGGTTCTTCTACAAATGGAGTATTACTCTGCCATAATAAATGATGAGTTTGAATCATTTATACTTAAATGAACATACCTTGAGGATATCCTCATAAGTGAAATAAACAGGTCACAGATGTGTAAATATCGTATCTTTTCTCTGGTATGAAAAAATAAAGATGTAAATGAGTTCTAGAATGTATATTATATATTGTGAAATAGAAAATACTCAAAGTGAAATGGGGTGAAGGGGGAAAAGGAGATTATAACAAAAAAGAAAGGAAATAAAGTTTATGTATATAAGGGGTGGGGGTGGTAGGCTGGGTAGGGCTATGGCAAAAAATGAGAACTAAGTTATGTCATATACTGGTATAAATTCTCATTGTTGAATGCAATCATGATGTGTATATGTAATGTACCAATAAAGATTTCAATTAAAAAAGAAAAAGGGAGACCCTGTCTCAAAAACAAAACAAAATGAAATAAAACAAAACAAAATCTGATAAATCACCTTTACGAAATGACTCAAGTGTATTTGCACCTCTTTACTAGAAAGCATGTTAGTGCAACTGTTTTAAATGTGTCAGAATATCTTGCTTGATAATCTTACTTCTTTTACTAAAAACCAATTGGTTTTAAATTATATTTGACTTTGTGCCTTAAGAGATATCAAATATATCTTTCATTTTCTTGTATTTGAATTTTGCTAAATGTCTTTCCAACTCTCTGATTTTAAGTTTTTATTAAGGTGAATTAATAGAGGTTTTTAAAGATAATGTACTTAGTTCTTTCCTTTTGTTTCTTTGGGCTCAGTTTCCAATAGGCCTCAAAGATACACCTGCCAAGTATGGAAATTCTTCTCAAAAGACAAAATTGTTTTTCTATGTAATGACTAGTTTGGACTATAGTAAGAGTGTGTCTTACCTATGACTTTCAAGTGTTTTGCCAGTTTATTAAATTCAAAACTTTCTTAGTATTGAAAATTTGGTAGATTATATATATATATATATATATATATATATATATATATATATATATATTTTTTTTTTTTTTTTTAGGTTTTTTTTAGGTTTTTTGAGGCAGGGTCTCGCTTTGTGGTTCAGGCTGGCCCTGAGCTCAGCCTCAGACTCACATCACAGCAATCCTCCTGCCTCTGCCTCCCGAGTGCTGGGATGACAGTCGTGAGCCACCACGCCCGGCACTGTGGTATGTGGTACTGGTTGCTGCTGGGTGTGGGTCTCCACACCCAGTATTGTTATGTGGTTACTGGGGAACCGAACCCAGGTCCTTGCGCTTGCGAGAAAGGAGCCAGAACCACTGAGCTAACTCCCCCGCCCAACACAGCTATATTTCAACAATGGAAGTGCGAGAGTTTGTTTAAGAAAATTGCTGCAGGGCCAGGGATTTAGCTCAGTGGTTCCAGTGCCTGTTTTACAAATGCAAGGCCCGGGTTTGACCCAGGTAACCACATACAATAATACTGGGTGTGGAAACTCACTCCCACCAGCAATCAGTAGAACATAACCACAATGCCGGGCATGGTGGCTCAAGCTGCGATGTGAGTTGGAGGCTGCGCTCAGGGCCAGCCTGAACCACAAAGCGAGACCCTGTCTCAAAAAAAAAATAAAAAAGAAAAAAAAAAGAAAAGTGCTACAGATTGTATGGTAAGAAAGTCTACATGTTGAGATTGTAACAAAAAAGTAAGAAAACAAATTTTATATATATGGGGGGGTGGTAGGGTGGGTGGGGCTATGGGAAAAAATGAGAATTAAGTTGTGTCTTATACTGGTACAAATCCCCATTATGGAGTGCAATCATGATGTGTATATTTAATGTACCAATAAAGATAATAAAAAAAAAAGAAAGTCTACATGTAACAGCAAGAATCAAAGATTTGTTTGTTTGTTTGTTTTTCATATGAATTGAGTACTTGCTTTGTGAACCTATGAAACTCAGAATCCCAAATAGTAGCAGTGAGGCTGCATGCAAAGCTTCATCTATGTCTAAGTTGCCAGAGACCAGCTTGACTGTCAAATCCTACTGGCAACTTAATGTAGCAAATTCCTATCATTTAATCAGCTAGCTAAGTACAGTATAGGGGAAGCTCGACTAATCTGTATCTTCATCAATCATGTTAAAATTAAACATTATTCAGAAGCATTGAATCATTTAAGAATCTTAACTGCAAAACTACTACCAAGTCTTGGCAACCAAGACACAACAAGAAATCAAAACAAAATAGGAATTTTTAATAGTACAGCTGGTGTTTTTTGCAAGCCAAATTGTTTATAGGCATTGGATGGCAAACCAGAAATTCTTACAGGACTCAAAAGAATGCAAACTACCAATACAAATGTACTACCGGTTTCTAAATCACATATTCTAAATAGCATGACTTCCATTCTGCCCCATCCACTTTGACTCTTTTGTTTCCTGTAATAAAATACAAAATTTTCATGTCCATTTATTGTGGCACTTGTCATCAGCTGGCTTATCTTATGGTTAATTGCCTTCACTTGAATAACTGAAAAGTAGAAAAAGATCATATTATTATCATGAACATTTAGCAAAATACTTAATAGAAAATATCAGTCCCATAAACTCTGGCCTAGATCTAACTGAGGTTGGCATTTTCTTAGTGTTTATTGGTAGTTTCAACATGTTCAGCGATTCTTCATCTGCTCTCACTTCTTACCTGGCTCCACTGCTGGCAGAACTTCAGGGCAGAGGGTGGTAGCACTGAGGTAAAGCCCTTGGCTACGACATGCAAGGACCTGGGTTCCATCCTCAGTAGCACAAAAAACTAAAATGTCCCTGGGCCAGGATTTAGCTCAGTGATTCCAGCACCTGTCTTGCAAGTGCAATGACCCAGGTTTGATCCTCAGTAACTACATACAATACTGGGCATGGAGACTCACACCCAAGCAGCAATCAGTACTGCATACCACAGTACTGGGCGTGATGGCTCATACCTGTAATCCTAGCACTCAGGAGGCAGAGGCAGGAGGATTGCTGTGATGTGAGTTTGAGGCTGAGCTCAGGGCCAGCCTATACTACAAAGAAAGACCCTGTCTCAAAAAAAAAAAAAAAAAAAAAGTCTAGCTTTCCCCATCAGTATCTTCCTATAAAGTGTACTCTTTATAATATGCTTAGATTCTGTAACTTAACACTGAAATTTTTTTTTTTTTGCAGTACTGAGGATCAAGCCCCCAGGTTCTTTCCCATTCAAGGCAAGCACCACTAGGCTCCATCTTCAGCCAAAAAGTAATTTTGTGCTGGGTAGTAGCTTTGAGCTGGGTGCAGTGGTATACATCTATAATCCCATCTGCTCTGAAGGCAGAGCAGTAGGATGAGATCAAGGCCAGTCTTGGAAACTTACTGAAGCCCTGTCTCAAAATTTAAATTTATTAAGTAAAGGGTCTGGGGATGTAGCTAAGTAGTAGAGTACCACTAGGTTCAATCCCCAGTACTACATATGCGTGTGCACACATACAACACACAAAACAACAACTACTACAAAACAAAAACAAATGAACTTTCCTCTCAAATTAAAAAAAATAACTCCAGCTCTGCTAAATCAACATCTGAATATCTTATTATCATAAATACCTGCCTTTTTCTAGCCATTATTTAACCTGCTTACAGGATGTACTGTGAGCCCTAAAAATTATTCTTCCTAGGAGTTCAGTGACATCCTTGTCCACACCAACAGACAAGGTCTAATTTTCTCTCTTTGTGCTAAAATGGTCACTAAAGTGAAATGACATTCCTGAAAAGAAAATTCAATTCCCATCTGACGAGGGAATCAGTGCAGCCAGAAGGGCCTCCCTAATACATATTGAGTGACTTTAGCAGAAAACTGAACCTCATTTTGCATGAGCAGCTCTTTAACAAAAGAAACATACAAAACACAGATGAGTGTGAAAGCACATACGTGCATGTGTGTGTGTGTGTGTGTGTGTATTACTCAGGGATCTTGTTAAGTGTCCTTTTTGACACACTAGTCCCTGGTCTTAGGAGTTCAATCCTCTTTCCATGTGTTGCTGACACCACTGCCCTGCATTTCACACCTTAAGTGATGCACTAAGGAGACAGACTGTGCCTTTACAATCCTTCTGTCACTTTTCTGGCTCTTTTTTCTCTGAAATGCTAATTTACCTGCTGTTTCTAGCCTGTCTACGCTGCCTACACTGGCATCTCTCGCAACACCCATCTCAGCCCCTTATTACTCTCTCTGGACTTGTTCAGTCCCAACACATTGAAACTAACTAATTGACCTGTGTCAGCTAATTCAATTTTGTCCTGAGTGTTATTGCACTGAAAATTTCCATTATTTTGTACCTCTGAAGTTCACCTGCCTCGAATGATTATGATTATTTTCTTCTAACCCCCAGGTTGCTGTGACAGGTTACTCAAGAACTGAGTCTCTTAAAAATGTTGAAGTGTTTCTGAAATTCTATCAGACTTGACAATATTACAGAGATGAATCAGTCAGAGAGGAGTGTTCAGCTTTCAGCTGAGTGAGAATGTCTTTATCTAAATTCTATTAAACCTGGCACCCTTCAGAGAGTTGTCCGACAGAACCGAAACTCAAACAGCGTCTGCAAGCCTGCCAAGCTTGCCTTATCAGAATAACCTTCAATTTGGGGCTAGCCTATATCATTGACTTCAGAAATTACCTCACATTCCATTCATAGTTCCACAGTAATGTGGGTTTTGATATTGTCAGGTTCAAGTATCATTTGCAATATACTGCTGAGATTCTCCCTATGGTCATTATTTTAACCTTCATAAACATGGATATGTGGAGATGAGAAAGAAAAGATAATCTGATGCTGACATTCTTAGGCTGCCTGACTGACACAGAAGGACCACTAGCCCCACGATTTGGATATATTTATTCCTGAGCAATGTCTGGAAGCACAATTAAAGGTTCTGTGTTCTAAACACTGATTGGAGATGCCCCGTCTTGTGCATAAGTTACATTTTAATAGAAACAGAAATAACAGATAAAATTATCAAATAGTCAACCATATTATTAGGAAATGAAAAATAAAAGAATTGCCAAAATGAGAATCAAAGAAATGGTGATTATTTGCTAGAATTTCCTCCTCAGCACACTAGCACAGATTTGATGATAGCTCTCCCATTTTCTTCTTTAAACAAAGATTATCCTAATGATTTTTTTCAGTGATTGCCCAGAAAAGCATTGGCTCACTTTCCCAATTAAACAAACAAAAATAGGGCCTGATTTTGCAACACTGTCAAGAAGAATTCAATCACATCACAGGGTAAATAGGACAGTGTACTGGCGGGCACATACAAAGGCCTCCCTTTCTGAAGTTCTAGGAGTACTGAAATGTTTCCTAGTATTTGCCATTTTGGAACTCACACTGCTTTTTGTCCTTCAATCACACACACACACAAAAAGAATAAACAGCAGGCTTAAGTTTGAGATCTTAGTCTTACATGGAATGTAATGGGCAAGATACAGCAAGTGGGAGAATCTTCACCTCAAGCTATAAACTTGATTGATCTTAAAATCCAGCGTACTCAGCCCCACAAAATGGCAGTCACCTCCGTGGCTTTGGATTATCAAGATAACTCCAAGACTCTGGCTCAGAAAGAACAAACTGGAAGACAGTCTTCCCTAAGCATCAGGATTAGACTGATGGGTACCCCAGTCTCCTGGAAGTTACCAAAATCTATGCTCGTTCCATCTCCTTATAGGATGCAACATAGCATTTACGTGAAACCCATGCATGTCTTCCTCTCACGTACTTTAAATTGTATCTAGGTATTTATAATGCCTAATATCACATGAATCCTGTGTAATTGTATTATCTTTATTTTTCACAAATAATAACAAAAAAAGAGTCCATCCATGCTCAAATTTTGCAACTTGGCTTTTCCTCAATATTTTCAGTCTGAGATTATCAGGTTCATGGGTATGGAAACCATGATACTGAGGGCTGATTATAGTTAACTATGAAAAATTATATTGTAATCCTGTGCCGGGTAGTCATATAAATCTACCTAAGTCTGTAAATCTCAAATTTAAAATTAAAATCATAGGATGGGCTCAACCTCTCACTAACATCCTCTATAAGGTAACAAGGAAAGAATGGATATATATATATATATATGTATATATATACATGTATATATATATATGTATATATATACATGTATATATACGTGTATATATATATACATGTATATATATGTATATACATATACATGTATATATATGTATATACATATATACGTATATACATAGTATACGTATATACATAGTATACGTATATACATATACTATGTATATCATTATTTTTACATGTCATTATTCTCAAGATGAATGTAATTATTATGTTTCAAAACTACTAATAAAAAGTTCTCTTGGTGAGTTTCAAGTGTGGAGGAAAATGTCCAGTGGGGACCCCTAGAACTGGCACACTTGGTGATGGCCTCACAGCCAGGCACTACCTTTCACTCACGTGAGTCACCTGCAGGTGCCCTCCTCCATCCTCAGTAAGTGTTCAAGGTTTCTGACATGTTTGGGGCTATTGTCAGATAGAAATAAAGATGGACAGAGAGAGCTCCTTTCCTTGTTATCCTTTTGTTTACTTTATCTGTAAACACCACTCAACCCTTTGGCCCCAAAGAAACTCTGGGTCAGCTTCTGTTGAGAAGGCACTTAGCCCAGAATAGAGAACAGAAGCATTTCCGCATATTCAAGGACAGAAGCCAGCAGAATCGCTTATGAATTTTTTAAAACTGGAAGAAAGAAAGAAAGAAAGGAAGAACAATCCATGGAAATAAAAGATATTTAGAAACATATATTTCTCCTCTATTCTTGCACCAGCTTGACATCTGGTCTCTTCTGTTCAAAAATTTATTTACCAAAATTTGGCTTGACAAATATTACCTAAAATTCATTACCTTGCAATCACTTCAACAGAAAATGGGCAGAAAAGAAAGTGACAGAAGCATCCTTTACTCCTCACCCAGCAAAAGCCATTATGCCCAAGATAAGCATTTGCCAGACTGAACTATTAAAATATTTTATGACTCAGAACCAATTGTCAACAGCATAATTTAAATATTTAAAAAGCTTGATTACATAAGACTAGCTGATGAATGGGTAAAGTATATTTATTTAATAAGTATAATAAATATTTATGCTGATCAATAAAATAGTAGAAGTGGATTAAGTTTTTAAAAGCATTTCCATTCAAAACTAGAAAGCTATCTCTTGCTGTTATGAGGTATTTTTCTTCTCAATGTCTTCTGCCTGTAAGTAAAGTAAAACATTAACCAAGTATATGAAAAGTAGTAGTTTAAATTAAATAAAACCAAGGTGGACACTTCTCTGATTTTTATTCTGAAGCCAGATGATAAATATTTTAGGCCTCACAGGCAATATGGCCTCTGTGAGATCTAGTTGACTCTGGAAGCATGAAAGAAGCTATACATAATGCATAAAATCAGGAACACAACTTTGAGCTAATAAAACTTTGTTAATCAAATTGGACCCACTGGCTGCTTTTCCAGCTTCTGAGTAAAGCTAAACCTTAGTATAGATGTCAGGCTCAATCTGTTTATGATTTACCTAGTAAGTTCGGTATTTGGAGTCTACCCAACTGCATTTTTCAATTATAATAAATTCATATTTTCTCTTATCAGTAGAAAATGAAAAATTCTAAGTATATAATGAAATTAACAGTTAAGTGAACAAGTATTTTTAAATAAAAATGTATTACATGCTATTGAGCTATTAAATGCTACAGAAAACATTATTAAAAGAAAATCATACTCTGCTAAAACCTCATATAAGTACATTTCAAAGTCACAAAACAGCACTGATCTAAGTATAAATAACTTTCACCATGTAATATCATCAAAGTGTATTCATCTGCATCTCTCGAATGCCTAATGATGTTGAGCATTTCTTCATATGCTTCTTAGCTGCTCTTCTTCCTCTGAAAAATATCTATTCATTTCAGATGCCCATTTTTTAATTGGGTCATTAAATTTGGGCTGATATTTTTCAGCTCTTTATATATTCTAGATAGTAGCCCTTTATCTGAGGAACAGCTGGTAAAGATTTTTTCCCACATTGTTGGTTGCCTGTTTGCACTGTTGGTGGTTTCCTTTGCTGTGCAGAAGCTTTTTAAAAGAATGAGGTCCCATTTGTTGATTTCCTCAGCCATTTCCTGTGCTATAGAAGTTTTGTTCATGAAGTCTTTCC
>PVIR01025129.1:0-25201 GCA_004026965.1 Petromus typicus | reverse complement strand
TAGAATTTTTAAAAATCTCTGGAACAGTGTTCAGTTTTTGTAAACAGTAACTTGCAAAAAGAAAGATAAATTTGAGTCATTTGTAGGGGAAAAAAATGGATGGATCTTTAGATCGTAATATTAAATGAAATAAATCAGACAGAGAAGATTAAATATTGATTGTTTCTCTTACGTGAGAAATAATTTAAAGAGCAAAATAGAAGGAAACAGGGACATCGATTCTGTGGAGATGGAAGGGCAATGATGAGCAAGACATGATGAGTTTGTATCACAGACCTGCACCAGTAATAAGAATAAGTCACTCGGGGGCCGGGGAGTTAGCTCAGTGGTTCCGGCGCCTGTCTTGCAAGCGCAAGGGCCCGGGTTCGATTCCCCGGTAACCACATAACAATACTGGGTGTGGAGACCCACACCCAGCAGCAACCAGCACCACATACCACAGTGCCGGGCCTGGTGGCTCACGCCTGTAATCCCAGCACTCGGGAGGCAGAGGCAGGAGGATTGTGATGTGAGTTTGAGGCTGAGCTCAGGGACAGCCTGAACCACAAGGTGAGACCCTGTCTCAAAAAAACCTAAAAAACAAAAGAATAAGTCACTCGGGGCCCTGGAACAAATTTCAAAACTTTTAAATAATAAAAAAATGTTCTGCGACCACAATGTAATTAAGGTAAAATCTACAGCTATGGTGGATTTTCATTTCTTTCAGGAACAACAGCGCTGATGGCTCCATTTAAGACGCGTCAGGTCCTAAAGACCACGGAGCTGTGTACTTTAAAATAATTCAGGCCATAAGTTGTCACAATTTTTAAAGCATCAGTAGCAAAAAATACCTACAGAAACACCACATTTATGCTTTGAATGTCTTTAGCTTTATTAGCTCACGTATGCGGCACCTGAGTACATGGGGGAGTTGGGCCAGGTGTGTGGCACGCACCGACCCCCCCTCTGCACGCCACACGTGCACGAACGGACTGAAAATAAAGCACGCGGGGAGGGACAGCCAGGGGAGCAGTAAGATGTGTGTGCCACATTCACTTTTAATTGCCATGCTCATTTTTTAAAGTCCTGCAAGCAACAGGAGTCAAAAGAGAACACACAGTGAAACTCAGGGGCCAGGTGAGAGGGCCACTGTGGCGTTCAACATTTCTGAAGCAAAAGCTGCCCCTAGGATGTGTAATTCAGTCCTTAGGAAAAAGACAATAGAAAAACATTTCCTCCGTGAAGGTGGGGAGAAAAAGCAAATTAAATCCACACACACAAAATAGAAGGAAACCACAGGCTATTAAATACCACTGTTTAAAGAGAGGCCTGGCCAGCTCTGGGCCTGTGCTTGCTCTTCCCCGCGCTTCAGCCCCAGCCTTCAGTGTCCTGTGACTGCAGAACAGATGGCGGCAAGACCAACACCACGACCACGTCTTTAGAAAGACGATCCAATCGATAAGACTGATGCTGCCTCAGTAACTGACACACTCTATCAGGAGTATGGTCACCACTGCCCCTGCCATGCTGTGGACCATGTATTTAACCAGAAAGAAACCTCAGGCTAATCTAGATTGAGGCACAGTCTACAAAACCACCCTCCAAAATCACCGCCAATCTCATCAAAACCAAACCTCAGTCGAAAGCTAGACTGACGGAAACCAAAGTCAGTGCAAACCAGGTGTGGTGCCCACATCCGTCATCTCAGCACTGGGGAGGCTGAGGCGCAAGGATCACTCAAAATGAAGGCCAGCCTGGGCTACAGAGTGAATGACACGGTGAAACCTTATCTCAAAAAGCCAGCCAACCAACAAACTAAGTAAAACAAACACAAGGCCTAGTCTGGGACTTTGCAAAAAACTGCCATGAGAGCCACTGGCAATATTGGAACAGAGTAAGCACATCTGCCACCTGAGAGGTGGCTGCCCTGCAGGGCCCGTGGCTGGACGTCCTTGCTCTTAGGAAACACGCGCTGAAGACAGCAGGGGCCAAGGGGCATGATGCTTACACGCTGCTCACAAACCGAGCCAGAGGTAGAGTCCAGAAGTGAGCTGAGAAGCCTCAGCAAACAGGCCTGCTGGAACCAATGAATGCCCCCACACCCCAAGGCACGCCCGCCCCCGAGGGGCAGCCAAGGTCTCCCACTCAGGGCAGCTCCCCAGGCACCAAGACACAGGTGACTTTGGTTCACAGCCTCCGTCATTTCACCGAGAAATGGACAGCATTGTGGCCTCCAGACCCTGTCCTGTCCTGAGGCTGAGTTAGGCCCAGGCAGTGCTGAAAGCAGACACTCCGCTGGGCTCCCGGAAGAGCGGACGTGCCGCACCTGGCCCATTCCTGGAAACACTCAACGAAACGTCGGACGCCGCCCAGCCAGATCGAGCCAGAGTCCTGATCAGGCTCGCTGGTCGAGGCCACGGGGGGGGGGGGGCTACCTGGGCTCCCCTGCTGCTCTCTGTCCCCACATCTCTCTCCGCTCCCCCAGCACCGGAAAGAGTGGGGTCAAAGAGTCTCCCCCAAGGGATTTGCCCCTCCCCCAGCACCAGGGAGCGCTCCAAACACCTCCACTCTGCCTGGGCCCACAGGGACCCCACACCGGCTTGGGACTGAGGGAGTGATACTCTTACCTGTCTCCAAGTCGCGGGACAGGGACACTTCTGCAAGGTGTCAAGGCCACTGCCTCCTGGCAAGAGCAGGCAGGGAAAGAGCTGCCAGAGCCTCAGGGGCACCTCCTTAGCAAGGAAAGACGCCAGCCTGCACGCTCGCCCCGGGGAGCCATGGGAGCCCACAGGTTGGAGCAATCAGGACTTAACTAGGCGCGTGAGCGCGGCCGCTCAGTGGCTGCACCTGCTGCCGCACGGCCCTGCGCAGCCGTCCTCAGCCGCGCTAGGGTGCAGGGCTGCAGCCCGGCCCCAGGTCGCGCTGCAGGCTCACAGGTCTCCCTTCCCTCCAGAGACCCGCGGCCTCGCCAATGCTGGCAGTCCAGCTCGCTGGGGCGTCCCGCCTCCTCTGAGCTCTGCTGTAGTTTGCTCCCCCAGCTGTTCCATCAAGGGCTCTCAGCCCAAAGCCAGGCCCACCTGCGCTCCAGGACCCTGGGCTAGTCCCCTCCCAGGCTGCACAGGACGCGTGCGCTGGGCCTTTCCCGTGTTAAACCGGGTGTGCAGCTGCATGCCCGTACTCCCAGCACTCTAGGAAGCTGAAGCAGGAGGATAGAAAGTTTAAGCTCAGCCCAAGTGATTTAGCAAAACACTGACTCGAAAATTGTAAAAGGGCTGACGATGTAGCTCAGGACCAACGCGCTGGATTCAGGCTCCAGTTCTGCACTTCCTCCCTGGGTCTCAGGGGTTCCGCCCCCCATCTCCTTCCTTTGCTCAGCACAATGCCCCCCCTCCAGTCTGCCCCTGGAGCCCTGGCCTGGCCTCCCACCCGTCTGTCTCTCCGAGGCTGGCAGGGCGCAGTTCCTGGTTTTCCCGAGCTGCCTTCCCCACCCGTCTTCCCCACCCGTGCGTCAGCAGGGTCCTCGGAGGAAAGAGCCAGAGAGGGTCGTGTCAGGCAGCTTTATTGCAAGTCAGTTCCCATGGGCTGGCCGAGCACACACCGGGCTCCTTGGCACTTCGCAGAGCGCAGGCCACCAGCACCACGCCCTTCCCGAGCCTGGGACGCAGACCGCTCGCCCTCCTGAGTGCTGAGGGGCAGGAGGCCTGTGAAGCGCGGCGCACTGGCCGGCTGGACGGAGGCGCAGTGCCCAGTCACACTGAGGGGGTGGGGTCGTCCGCCTCGGGCTGCAGGGCCACCCCTGCTCTCCCTGAGATCTCTCCCGCGTTTGGGGAGTCCCCGGTGGCCCGCTGGGGTTAAAGCCACGCTTCGCCTTCCCTGCAGTCCAGGGCTGCAGGCGCGGGTCCAGCCGAGGGCTCAGCTCCGGTAGCTCCGCAGCACCTGCCCGGCGATCACCAGCCTCTGGATCTCACTGGTGCCCTCGTAGATCTCGGTGATGCGGGCGTCACGGTAGTGCCGCTCGGCTGGCATCTCTGTCACATACCCCATGCCGCCCAGAATCTGTAAGGCCTGAAATGGACGTGAAGACACGGGAGTCGGACACGCAGAGGCCTCGCAGTCAGGGTGGTGTCGCCACGTGCGATGCTCACCTGGTGGCTGATGGCAGTCGCAGCCTCTGACGCAGCCAGCTTGGCCATGGCCGACTCCTGACAGGCAGGGACAGCTGTCAACACTTTGGCCCTCAGCAGGGGCAGGCCCCTTGGGCCTCCTCCTGGCAGAGGAAACCCACAAGCCCACCTCTGCCCAGCCAGACCCCCCTCACAGGGCCCTTCCGCTCGGGCACCTTGGTGAAAGGCTTCTTGTTGTCCTTCAGCATGGCAGCACGCCAGGTCAGCAGCCGGGCACTCTCCAGGGCCAGGGCCATGTCCGCCAACTTGAACTGCAATAGCCCGCCCCCTCAGTCAGTGGGTGCCCTCCCTGCCCAAGGGCAGGTCAGAGGGAGGGCACGGGGCAGGGAAAAGGCCAAGCTTCCCTCGCCAATCTGGGCCCAACTCCTGACACTGTGCCGGTTACCTGGATGCCTTGGAGCTTCGTGAGGGGCGCCCCAAAAGCCTTGCGGGTCTCAGCGTAGTTCACAGCACAATCCAGGGCAGCCTGGGCAATGCCCAGCGCCTGGGAGGCGATGCCAATGCGGCCCATGTCCAGGGTTTGCTGCGGGGCAGCTCGGTCAGTGGCTGTGGGCTGGCCCGGGCCTGGCCCCTGGCGCTGCCCCCAGCCGGCTCACCATGGCTATCTTGAAGCCCATGCCCGGCTCCCCCAGCAGGTTCTCCTTGGGGATGCGACAATCCTCAAAGATGAGGCTGGCTGTGGACGAGGCTCGGATGCCCAGCTTGTCCTCCTTCTTCCCCAGCGTAAGCCCCGGTGTTGGCATGGGAACCAGGAAGGCACTGATGCCCTGAAAGGCCCAAGATGCTGAGCGACTTCCCGGTGGCTGCCTCAGACAAGCGCCAAGGCCCTCGCCGCCTCTCTCAGGCCCAGGCTGGGACGCCCCCTGCCGGCTTCAGGGGAAAGTGCAGAAAGCGGGGGAGGGACACCCAGAGTTACCCCAGGGCAGGCACAGCCTGGCCTCCCTGGGCCCCACCTTGTTCTTCAGGGATCTGTCTGTGCTGGCAAAGACCACGGTGGCTGAGGCCTCCCAGGCATTGGTGATCCAGGCTTTGGTGCCATTCAGGACCCACGAGTCCCCTTCCTCCCGGGCCGTAGTGGACGCAGCTCCCGCATCGCTGCCGTTCCCTGCCCCACATGCACACTCAGGTCCAGCACAGGGGACCCAGCCTCAGCCTGAAACTGGGCTCCAGTCAGGATGAGGGCGCAGCAGCCCCAGAGCTCTCAGACTGGTGTCACAGGGCACGGACGGGGTCCTGTGCCGGAGCCAGCCCCCACCCGCCGTGTCCTAGGCAAGGCCTCGAGGACAGCCGACCTGCAGCACCTCCAGCTCGGACACAGGCCAAAGGCCTGCCTCACCCTGGGCCCCAAGTCTCATCCGGCCTGTCAGCCCGGCTGAGGGGGTGGCACCCCACGGCCCTCGTACCTGGTTCACTGAGAGCAAAGCAGCCAATTTTGTCGCCGCTGGTGAAAGGGGTGACCCACTGCCGCTTCTGCTCAGCGGAGCCGAACTTCAGGATGGGCCCCAGGTAGAGAGACTAGGGGGAGAGGAGCGGCGGTTGGAGGCCACCTCAGGACTGCTCTCGAGTCGAGACGACTCCAGGGCTGTCCTGTGACCCACGAAAGCTCACGTTGTTGACGCTCATGATGACGCCGGTGGAGGCGCAGCCCCGGCTGATCTCCTCCATGGCGATGGAGTAGGCCAGGTAGTCCAGGCCGGCCCCGCTGAGCTCCTCGGGCACGTCCATGGCCAGGAGCCCAAGCCCGCCCATCTTCTTCACCTGGTAACGGAAGGAGGTCACTGCCAGAGCGCTGCCTGCGCCAATGCCCACCCCGCCTCCAGCCTTCCTGCCCTGCGCCAGCACAGCACTGCAGACACTCAGGCTGTGTCCCCACCTCCCTCACCCTGAGCCCTGAGTCCAAACCAGCTCAGCCCAGCTCTTCTAACCACCCCGTCCCACGCCCCCAGGTACGTTCACCTGTCGAGCCACACCAGTGAGCAGGCAGAAGGACGCCCTGAGGGGACAGCGTGGTCCACGCTGGCCTTTCTGCAGCCCCCTGGCACACACATCTCGCCCTCCCACCTCAGGGCCTTTGCATATGCTGTTTCCTACAGCAGTAAGGCCCTCAGTGGACCGATGATTTTCCCCTCCTTTCCTTCTGATTGCAATGCTGGCCTCGTCTCTTTGGGTTGCCTTCTGGCCTCACTTAAGTCAAAGCTTAAATCACACATTTCAGGGCCACTTTGCAGTAACTATGCAGCTGGAATTCTTATCTACTAAGATGCATCTCTCCGTGTAACCGAGAGGAAGAAACTTTGTGATTTTCCTCACTGTTACGGGCCCAATGCCAGAGGAAAAAGTGGATGGATAAGAGCTTGAAGGTGCGTGTGTGCGTGTGTGCGTGTGTGTGTGCATGTGTGTGCGTGTGTGAGCTTGGGACTTCTGATTTGGAGACAACAGCAGTAATGGCTCCCCGGGGCTCCTCTTGTGGGCCAGACTCTCCGCCAAGCGCTCTGGCTTTGTCTGCAGTAGCAGAGATGGGACCCTGGGCCAGTGCACACGGTGCTGTGTCTCAGAGGCTCTATGAGAACAACGCTGTGTGTCACTTCACAGTGCAGCAGTGGGGGAAGACAGCTCAGAGGGGACAAGTCTGCCGGCACCACAGAGCACACACACAGTAGGGCTGGGTGAAACGCTGGCAACGGACAGGACCTCAGCCAGCTTACTGTAGTGCCCAGCTCTGCCCGTGCCAACCTACAACAAATGCCTTTAACCGGCTCAGCCCACTTTCCACTGCAGAAACACGGGTCACAACAGAACCTACCTAACTTCAAGGAGAAGTGACTAAGAGACCACTGTCTCTGAGGACAGAGACAGGGACAGAGGAGGGGATGGAGGGGCCACTGCTTTTGTCAGCCCCTTGCCCTTTTTGGTGGCACTGGGGACTGAACCCAAGGGCCTTTTCCTGAGCTACATCCCTTGCCCTCCTTTGAGACAGGGTCTCAAATTATCTGGGCTGGACTCAAAGTGCTCCTCCTGACTCAGCCTCCGAAGTGCTGAGATTACAGGTGTGTGCTGCCACGCCCACTTTACTAGCACTTTCATAAACAGTCCCTCCAGCAAGCGGAAGATGGCTTCTCAGATCCCAGATCACAAACCCACAGGGCCCCAGGCCACTATAAAATGGGAGTGTTTGCCCAGAGCCACACGCTCGCCCCGTGCACCTTATGTTACTCTTTATGTTACACTTTATGTTACTGCCTGACTTTACCGCTGGAGGCTGTGTGTGTTACAGACAGTGATTACCCAGGCCTCGGATGGCTGCATTCCCACATGGCTCTGAGCCAGGAGAAGGCAACTTTCCCTGTGGTCAGAGCCACATCAGGAGTTATAGGAGCTTCACGCTCCTCGTAGGCACAGCATTAACCTCCCGGTGACCTGGAGGTGAGCCAGTGGAGACAAGATTTAGCAGGGGCCGGGGATTTAGCTCAGCGGTCCCAGCGCCTGTCTTGCAAGCACAAGGACCTGGGTTCGATCCCCTGGCAACCATATACAATACTGGGGGTGGAGACTCACGCCCAGCAGCAACCAGTACCACATGCCACAGTGCCGGGGGTGTAGGCTCACGCCTGTAAACCCAGCACTCGGGAGGCAGAGGCAGGAGGATTGCTGTGATGTGAGTTTGAAGCTGAGCTCAGGGCCAGCCCCAACTACAATGTGAGACCCTGTCTCAATAGCAGCCTGCGCCTGAGGGGGCGGTCCGTGCACTGCAGTCACGGCCACCATCCGCACGGTCTTCTGGTCTTCTGACAGCGACCCCCCACAGAGGGAGCACTCCCAACCCGCTGCACCCTCTAACAACTTGTGTCCCCCAGAAATCGCTCCATGCCGCTGGAGCTGTTCCCCTGGGAAATGAGTTCGGGAGACGCCAGCTTCCCGGTGGCCGGGGCTGAGACTCCTCCACACACCCTCTCAAAGCCCTCCCCGCGGGGGCCGCGAATGGGCAGAGAGCAGAGAGCGCCACGCCGTGGCGGGAGGCAGAACGGCAGCCCCAGCGACAGAAGCCAGGTCCTCACTGGGCTGCTTGGACCCAGGGCCATAGACGTGAACAGCCCAGATCGACCAGCGCCTTCTCTGTGGGTCCCAACACAAATAAATACATAAATAAATAAAAACAAAGAGCGCTTCTTTCTCAGACTTCCGGTGGGGATGTGACCGCCTCCTTCCCTATGTGACTTTCTTGGACCTTGAACCTTCAAAACTGAGGGCTAAACAAACCTCTTCTTTACCAAATAAAAAAAGAAAAATCTCTCATAAAAGCAATGCTTTTATCATATTTCTAAAAATTTTATCATATTTCTAAAAATATGCTCACATCCAAATATGCTCCACATCCAAGACCAGGAACAAAATCATACTTCTAAAACATTAAATTCATCCTCAGTATGCCGATGTTCATTACATTCAAAACTAGCTTCCTTTAAAAAAGAAAATTTTCTGCTGAGTGGGGTGGCACGTGCCTTGGGAGGCTGAGGCAGGAGAACTGTCACAAGTTCAAGGCTAATCTGAACTAGATAGTGAGACTTTGTCTCAAAAAAAAAAAGTTATTCAACAAAAATTCACTGAAAAGAAACTAGATTCATTTTATACACATACAAAAATTTTCTAAAGCTATAAAGTCTGAAAGTGGTTGGAAACACCATCCTGTTTCCCATTCACCTTTATAACAAAATGACACTGTAAAGTCCTAACTGCTTTTTATTTCTTAATTTGGACATAAAAAGACTAAAGGTCAGAAAGTTACAAAACCACCATTGTAAGTAGAAACTGGCATCTACCTTCCATCTAATTGTTGGCCTACCCACCTCAAAATTTTCTCCTTCTAGCTCTTCTCTTGCAAACCTACCTCAGTGGGGGAACAAAATATTCTTCAGAAAACATACACTGTACTAATGAAAAGCCTTGGAAATTCTTCAGGAAAACATATTAGAACTCACTAAACTCAGAAGTTTGTATCTGGCCCTGTATGGAGGAACAGAACCTCCGGGGTAGAGTGTAGCTCGGTGACAGGGTGTTGGGAACAATCTCATTGCACAACCAGGATTATGATTAGGCCACCCTTTCCTGTCTGCAGGCCAGACAGGGCTTATCTGGACAGAGGACTTGACTCTTATCTCTCCCTCAGATCTTAATTCTAGCACTCTGGAAGGCTGAGGCTGGAGGTCTGCAAGTTCAAATGCCTCCTGGGCAATTTAGCAAGACTCACAACAAAAACTAAGAAAGACTGGGGATGTAGTTCAGTGGAGAGCACTTCTGGGTTCAATCTCCAGTACCACAAAAAAAGAAAAAATAAATAAACTTAACTTTAGGCTTCAGTTTCCTCATCTGAAAACTGCAGGGAATTAAGTAACAAGTTTGGTGCATTATCTTGAAGATTCACTGAGTTAACATATCATACACACCCGGGCCATACAGACCTCCAAACGTTAGCTGCTGAGTGTCATGATTACGCCTCAGGGTTTTCTTGGGTGTGTGTGAATGTGGGGCTGATGAATGCACACGTGCAAACAATAACCAAGTGCTTTACCACTGGCCACATCCACAGCCCCTGCCACACCGCTGAAACACTCACTATGGTATTTGGCATGGTGCACATATGTCCTATGATCTGCATACGTCTAGTTCTCTTAGCCTTCCGCCTGCTTTACCCTTAGATTTCCTTCAAAACTGGGAGATGGGCACCACACAGTGTCAGGGATAAAAGCAGAGGTAAGAATTAAGGATGGAGTTCAGCAGAGGAGCATTTGCCTGGCACGCCCCAGGGCCTGGGTTTGATCTTCAGCAATTAAAAAAAAAAAAAGTAAACAGGCTTGGACCCTCAGCCCCCAAGAACCAGACTCAGGGGTGAGCACAGCACCTCACCAGCCCCCAAACAAGCGCCGGTACAGACTGGACAGATCAGCAGATCCGGTGATCCCCCACCTCCCCTGCTTAACCTGGGCGTCCAAGGTTTTGGCTGGTGGGCCATCCTGAGTGAAGCGGAATTATCATGGGCCACATATATAAAATACATATGGACATAAGTGACAAAACTTCCTTTAAAAAATATTTTTATAACATTCAGAAAAAAAGAAAGAGAAGGCAAGCAGTCCCCAGGAGGACTGCCAAACACACCCACTACAGCCTGAGGCCACATCCAAGACCAGGAGCAAATCAGCTGACGGCTTAAGAGTGACGGAGCAAGATAACAGACAGGGAACATCCTGTACAGAGAGCACAACATGATCACACTCTCACCTCTTCGCATACAGGCACGAAGCTCGTGCAGAGCTGGACCCCGAGCCAGCAGGGAGAAGCTGCAGGCCTGACCTCTCCCTTCAAGCCCCACTTCTGCCACCATTTGGATGGATTAACCTCAGCCCCCCAAAGCAAGTTGGAAAGGACTTCACCAGAGGACGCATTAAGGGTAAGCTGGCAAAACATTATCTTCTAGCAGTAACTTTGTGGGGCAAAGCAAATTCATGTCTGGGATACTGGTAGTAATTGGACAGAGCCTGACAACATAGGACAGATAAATCAGGCAGTCTGTCCGCGGACAGGAATATTCCCCAACACAGCCGAGCCTTGGGCAGCAGCCTTGGGTGACAAGCCCCTAAACTGTTCCTGCAGCCCAAGGCCTCTCTGCTTCTTGCCTTCATCACCTGCCAGGATTCCTGCTTTCTCACCTCTCCACTACAGCGCTGAAAGGTAAAGAGATCAGAGTCACTAATGTGGTCGTGATGGTGGGGGCAGGGCAAAGCAGAGTAGGGCAGGGAGGCTCAACAGCACTGTCCCCAACCAGGGCGGGGCTTCCTGGCCTGTGGCTAGTGAGCATGAAGGGTTTTCTTTTTTTTTCTGATACCAGGGATCAAACTCAGGACCTTGTGTTTTCCAGGAAGGCAGCAGCACCACTGAGCTACATCCCCAGCCTCTGGGAGAAGGGCCTTTGAGCCAGCTGGCTCTGAGGTCTAGCAGTACACACTAATAAACCATAGGATGTCACTTCTATACACTTTTCTTCCTACAATAGTAATGAAGGTGATAAATACAGTATAAGTAACTACCATTACTCCAGTGCCAGGCACCTTACATTTGCCAAATATTATCTCCTTTAATCTCTACAATCATTCCAGAAGGCAAAAACTGAAGACTGGCCTAAAGGTAAGTCCTTTCCTTACCTTACCTTGAGGTAAGTAAAGGTACCAAAGTGTAAGCATTAAGTAAGACAAGAAAAATCCCCACAGGTAGCCCAGCTGATTTTTCTCAACCAGAATGCTACCTATCAGCTCTGGGTACCTCAGATCTTCCTACAATCCAGGCACACACTGACCACACAAAATCATGAAGCCAGAAGACTGGCCCCCAAACTGGCAGGACACCTACAGAGGGACCACCTAAACAGACAGGGTTTTCCTCTGAGCTTGCCCAACATCTTACCACATCAGGGGACCCTAGGAACAGCTCACATGGCATTACAGATGGCACGGACAGACATAGTAGAAGAGCATGGGAAAGAGAGTATTTGTGGGGACCTCGGGGTCCAGGAGAAGACACATCTGGTTTGCACTCCTCACTCTACAGAGAATTAGTCCCATCACCTTGGGAACGTGATTTCACCTGCTCAGAAGCTTGAGTTCCATCGGTGGCCCAAAGGGCATGACAGCAGTATGTTCACCCCTTATGGCTGCGCAGGACCAAACACGAGAGCCCATTTCCCATGTACAGAGAAGTGTAGAACGAGCCAAGCGTTCCCTAAGCATTAACTGTCACTATCAGCACAATGCCGGGGACAGAACTAAGCACGCTGAGCACTGCTAGTTACTGTCATTTAGAAATGAAATCCTGGCTGGAGGTCTTACAGGGGACAAAGGAAATCTCCAGAACACTCTGGGGTCCAGAGTCCCTGGCAAGGGGCTCCCTGCACTGTGGCCGTGCCCCTGGCTGTCACTAGGGCAGCCGGCTGTCACCACTGCTGAGGTCGGTGCTCTCACCTGCGCTGCGGGGAAGAGATGTTCCTTGTCCACCTGAGCCGCGATGGGAACCAGCTCCTTCTCGGCAAAGTCCCGGCAGGTCTGCCGCAGCATCTGGTGGGTCTCGGGCAGCTCCACAAACTGGTAGACAGTGTGCAATGGCCGCCAGTCCCGAGGGCGGAGAGCTGCTGCCAGTGAAAGAGATCATGAACACATCCACCTGCAAGCTCTCTACAAGTAGGGCACCCCACGGGGAGTAGTGCCTAGCAACACCTGTGGAGGTCACAACTCAGAGTGAATGTTATTGGTACGCGGTTGGAGAGGCACTGAACACCCCCTTGCACACAGGATAGGCCGCCAATAGAATTATTGGCCTGTACACCGGGTTACTTCCGGGGCTGAGGTAAGAGGGTCACTTTCCTTGAGAGTAAGAGGAGCCTGGGCAGCAAAGCGAGCCTGGGAACAACTAAAATGGGGCCCGAGGCTAACTGAAAGTCTACTGCGCTGGCTCAGCACCTTCAGACACTATCTCAAGCCTCAGTGTGACCCCAACAGTAACGGGACCACGGCTCGGGGACCTCAGACAAGGATTTAACAACTTCAGTGAGCTTCACTTGCTATGATGACGACGACAACACTCAGGTCCTGCAGTGGGCAGGTGAAAGCCACACTGCCAGGGCACCTGGCACAGGTCTCAGAGGGTCCCTTACTGCTATCAGGAGCTGAGACATCTGCACCAGCCAAGGATACCTTGGCCACAGTTGCCAACGGAGACATGATATGGGGGGAGGATCGTGGGAAAGTAAAGAAACAGCAGCGCTAACATTAGATGCCTGGCGCTGTCCTGCCTTCTATACAATCTTGCCGACAACACTGAGAGTAGCAATAGCTCACTGTGACCATTTTACACTTCGGCTAACTGAGGCCAGAAGACAACCAAGCGTCTCATCTAAGGTCACAGACGTGAATCGAGGGCAATCGCAGGCCTGGCTCCGAGGTCTGCACGCTCCGACCTCCGCGTGGATGACTGAGGGGCTGTGTGGATCCTGCAGTTCTAGTGGGGCGAGAGCGGCGGAGCCCCGATGGGCCAGGCCTGCAGGCCCCGAGGCAACCCAACTGGGGCAAAGGCCGCGCGCCCGGGCGAGGGCCACCAGCCAGCCGGCGCGGGGGTAGCACGCCTGGCCGCCCGGACCTACGCCCGTAGGCTGCCCAGCAGTGCGCAGCCGAAGCGCACTCACCTCCACGGAGGGGGCCGCAGGCCCGAGCGAGCAGCGCAACAGCCATGGACCGTGGGTTCGGCTCGGACTTTCCGCGACCTCCGGCGAGAGCAGGTTCCGGACTGCAGGGGAAAGGCGTGCCCGGCGGAGCCCCGCCTTTGCTGTGGGCGGGGACTTGGCGACCCCGCCCACCGGGACGGCCTGGCGCTGCGGAGAGGAAGTCTCCAAAGTGGACGTGTCCGGCCTGTCAGTCAAAAAAGCTGGCAGAGCTGAGCAGGTCTAAGGGACCTCGCAGAAAGGCGGGAGAAACGCTTGCGCTTAGCAGTTCCCAGCCAGCCCGGACAATGCCGCAGGACGCCCGTCTCAAAAAAAAAATAAAAAAAGAAGATAATCTTCAGTTTAAAACCCCTCATCGACGGACACATTTCTTGTAAAGTCCAGCTTAGCGGCCTGAAGACTCAAGGCCGATCCCTGCCACATCCACCGCACGTTTCCTGGCGTGGTGGCTCCCATACACGAGGCAGGCCACCAGCTTTGCTCTGCAGCCCTTAGCCTTTGTCCTCACTGTTTGTAACCTAGACCGCTGCTCTTCACTGAGGGCTTCGCAGAGCTGTCCTGTTCATACTCACCGTTTATTCATGGCACTTTGTGCTTGCTGTGTGTGTGTGTGTGTGTGTTGCACGCCCGCGAGCGAGGGAGGGAACACAGGACTTCCAGGCCTTTTTATTTTGAGAGAGGGTCTAAGTGGCCCTGGCTGGGCTTGAACATGCCATCCTCTGGCTTCAGCCTCCCAGGGGTGTAGGATTACCCGCCGTTACCACCATAGCTGGTGTCAAATGTATCCTTTATCTCGCCGGCATCACTGGCCTGAACAGGTGCAGGGCACTTATCTTGCTTTCTGTTAAATGTTTGGGCCCATGGCATGCGGTTGCCAGGCAGGGAAGTTCTTCCCCCGAGGCTGTAAACTGAGGTGCAGCAGGTACTTCTCACACGGTCCTTCTGTCTCCCGGCTGGGTCCAGAGCCACATCTGACCCCTGGTATCTGGTCAGGACGCTACTCCAGAAACTGAAGGTCTCACTTGCCCCAAAGGTCCTCCCTCAGCAGAGTACTGTGACCCCCTCAGCCACCTTTCTGCTAACCTGGCCTCGCATCTGTCCCCAGTACTGACCCCACACTCCAAAACCCATGTTCCTTCAAGATCTTGCTCCACTTCCTTGAGAAAAATGAAAAGATGCAGAATATCTGGCTGAGGCAGCAGTGCCTATAATCCCAGCTATTAGGGAAGCTGAAGCAAGAGGATCACAAGTTCAAGGCCAGCCTGGGCAATTTAGCAAGACTCCTTTCCAAGAAATGCTGAGGGAATGTAGCTTAGTGGGAGAGCATTCGCCTACTGGAGTTCAATTCTCAGTACGAGGGATGAGGAGTGGGGCTGAAGAACAAAGTCCTGAAGGTGTTTGGTTGGTTTGGGGTTTGAGCCAGGGTCTCACTATGAAGTTCAGGCCAGCCTTGAACTATGTATCACAGGCTGACCTCAAACTGGCAGGAATCCTTCTGCCTCAGCCATACACTATCATACCCAGCTAATTACTTTCATTTTAAAAATCAAAAGGCATTGAAAAGAAAGCTTCAAAGTTGACAATGCTTTAAATTCAAACAAATAAGCCAACCATGGTGGCTCAGGCCAATATTCCCAGCACTTAGGAGCCTGAGGTAGGAAGATCTCCACATATTTGAGCTCATCTGGCCTAGTGAGTTCAAGGCTGGCCTGAATTACATCGGAAAACCTTTCCTCAAAATACATAAATTGGAATAAATAGGATGACAAATGCTCCAGTCATTCTAGTCATCCTTCCCATCTGGTTACTGGCTAGGAGGTAGAAAATAGGTAGGAAATAAGTAAATGTTAAAAACATAAAAAAGAGAGAAATCAATGATTCATGTTTGTGTGTGGAGACCAGTCAGTGCTTCGGGTACCAGGCTAATCAGCCTGCTATTCGGAGTTGAAGTTGAACCCAGGCCGTGTGTGTGCTAAGCATGTGCTCTACCACTGAGCTAACCCTCTACTTTAACTTTAAAATCTTATTAGTTGTTCCCCTAAATACGAGTGTGCACTTTGGGTTAGAAATGTTTTTTGCTAGACGTGGCAGTGGCAGCAGACAGCTATCCTCCCGGTTACTCAGGAGACTGAGGTAGGAGAAAAGCAAGTTCAGAACCACCCTGAACAAAAGTGAAAAGGGCTCGGAGGGAGCCCAGTGTGAGGCTCTGGGTTCAATCCCTAGTACTGCCCTACCCAGGAAGTATACAAGTTTTCCAATAGAAACAGATTCAGACTGGTTGTAAAAGCCCAGGGCAGGGAAAGAACTGCCTGTGAATACCCAGAACTCTAGGGACATTTTGAGTAGGTGTGATGGAAACGTCCTTGTAGCATCATTGTGACTGCGAGCAGACTGTGTTCCTGTGTCAAAAAGCACCGGCTACCCTGGCACGAGGGGGCACATCTGTTATGCCAGCACTTGAGTTCAGGACCAACCTGAAATACATAACAAGACCAGTGTCAAAAAGAAAAAAGAAGGCATCAGATTATATTCTTTTTTTTTTGAGACAGGGTCTCGCTTTGTGGTTCAGGCTGGCCCTGTGCTCAGCCTCCAACTCACATCACAGCAATCCTCCTGCCTCTGCCTCCCAAGTGCTGGGATTACAGGCATGAGTCACCATCCCCAGCATTGTGGTGTGTGGTACTAAGGATTGAACTCAGGACCTTGCACTTGCGAGGCAGACACCAGAAACAATAAACTAAATTCCCAACCCTCACACACGCACACAGATGTGAAAAAGTACCTTAATAAGCCATTAGCTGGACATGATGGCACAAGACCAACAGTAATCCTAAAATTCTGGGAGGTTCAGGAGGAGGATCCCAAATTCAAATCCAGCTTGAGCTGTTTAGTGAGATCCTCTCAAAATAAAATGAAATAAAAAAAAAAAAACTTATAAGACATATGGTTTAGTGCAAAGGCTCTAAGTTCAGTCCCCAGAGCTGATGAAAAAAACAAAAGCCTACCTTTAAAACATGTATACAAGTAAATGTTGATTGTAGTCATAACATATATATAAAATGTACCCCAAAAATTAATTTTTTAAAAATTATGTGTGCAAATTTAAATTTCTCTAAGTCCCCAGGCAAAATATCTTTTTTTTTTTTTCTGAAACAGGATCTCACTTTGTAGTTCAGCCCGGCCCTGGCAAGCCTCAAACTCACAGCAATCCTCCTGCCTCTGCCTCCTGAATGCTAGTATTATAGGCATGAGCCACCACGCCCAGCGTTGTGGTATATGGGCATGAATCACCATGCCCAGGTATTACTGTATGTGGTTACCAGGGATCGAACCCAGACCCTTGCAATTGCAAGGCAGGTGCTGGAACCACTGAGCTAAATACCCAGCCCTGGGCAAAATATTTTTATAAAATATTTAACCTGGCTGGGTATGATGGCACATTCCTGTAATCCCAGCACTCTGATAGGCTGAAGCAGGGGATTGAGAGCTCGATTCCATCCTGGGCAATTTAGTAATTTAGAGACATTATCTCAAATTTTTTAAAAATTAAAAGGGTTGGTCAGCAATAGGCCTGGGTTCAATATCCAGTACCACAAAAACAATAAATAAAATATTTAAGTTGAAGTACAATACCAAACTGGCCGCATGTCTGTAATCCCAGCACTCACAGGCTGAGGATCACCATAAACTCCAGGCCGGCCTACGCTATGCAGTGAGCTCAAGACCAGCCTAAACCAGGGAATGAAGAAACCCTGTCTGAAAACAAAACAAAGGAAGTAAAATATTCTGCAGTCATCCCAGCGATCAGCTCTGCTCATTCAACAGCAAGGCCACTGAAGAGCCAACAGAAGAGAAATGGGGCCCCCATTTCCACCCCACTCCTGCAAGGCCAGGGGCCTAGCCAAGAAACAAGACAGAGCAAGCGGAGCGTGAAAAATCTTTTTTTTATTACTCTCTTGTGGCAAAATAACATCTTATACAAATAAATCACCTAGTTTACTTTGGACACAGACAGGACAACCTGGAATGAGGATCTTGGGGGAAGTGAGGAGGAAGAAGGACAGGTCAGGTCATTGAGTTTCTTATATTCTGTGAAAAATAGATTTATAAGGAAAAAAATAGACTTTCACAACTTCAATGACTTCATGTGGTCCTTTGTAAAACAAGAGGTAAACCCACCTCCACCAGATCCATCTTGCGGCTATGACTGATACTCTATAGCACAGAATGGGAATGACAGGAAGGTTCGACAATTAGGCTTCTCCACCAGGTACACACGCAGGAGTCTGTTGTCATTTTTAGGACAGATTTTCCCCATTCCCAAACTTCACTGATAGTATGGTAGCACTAGCCACCAGAAGAAACTACAGAGGAAAAGGAAAAAAAAAAAAAGAAAGAATACTTGGGACCCCGCCAAGGCAGGCAAGATCAACTAAGTTAGGACTCACCCAGGTTGTGCATCACACTCAGCCTATTAAATCCAGGCTAGAAATGCGTTCCACTCCAACTGAAAAAATACGTTGAAGTTGGTCCTGTCAATGCTCATACCAAGAACCACCAGCCTATGGTCAGCTTCAGGCATCTCCAAAGCACTGTCCTTAAGTGTTAGAAATCAGATGCCCAAAGCCTGAGACATGTTCACAAGTCCTTGCCCGGGAGGAATGCTTTCTCTACAATACCTCTGGACACAGAATGAAATGGATGACAGCCTATTTTAGCCCCAAACTACTTCTAGCATTACTTCCTATGTTTATACTTTAGAATTTAAAATGAAATTATCTAGGATTTTCTTTGGAGAAGATAGAAGGGCAACTTAGCCCAAAGGCCACAGAGGAAATCAGAGACCTCTGAGGGATTCCAAGAAAGGCGCCAGGACAAAGTGGGAGGTCCAAGCCCCAGCCCAGACAGGTTTGCCTGGCTGCTGCAGGAAGCTCCCTCCAGGAGCTGCTTCTCAGGTTCCTGCTCTGACAATGGGAACAGTCGTTTTGTGCAGGGAGCTGGATGATATCAAGTAACTGCTATCAATAATAAAGATTTCTTAATAGCACGCCTCCTGACTCAACTTCTGATGGCTTGGTTACTTACAGAAGAAATATGACTTCCAATTCTCTCCTTGATTTAGGTATGGAAGCTTGAATATTTGGGGGGGGGGGGCGAGGGTCTCACTAGACAGTTCAGAATGGTGTTGAACGCACTACATAGCCCAGGCTGACCTCTAACTTTGGGTGGCCCTCCCGGCTCAGCCTCCTGGAGTGCATGCACACTCAGCATGGTAATGCTGCTCAAGGTTTCTTGTGCAGCTAGACACAGGACACTAGACCTTCAAAGGCAGAAGATAGCAAATCCCACCTTCCTGGGCACAACTGAACACCTGGCTTCAAAACAGTCTCCAGCACCTAAAGCTAGTTAATGGAGAAGGAAAGGGCACTGCACTACTCGAGGCCAAGTGCTCAGTGCCTTCACCTTCTAGGTGCTTTGGTGAGAGATGGCGCACTAGTGTCCATGCCACTGTCTTCCTGGAGCCATTTACAAAACAGGCTCTAATGAGCAGAGCTCTGGGATACACTCTAGGTGATGTTTAAATTCTGGATATCAGAAGTGCTCTCAACTGAGCTTCTGCCACAGAGAGGAAGGAGCACTTGAAGCTTGAGAGGAACAGGTAATCTCACTAAAGGAGCCACAGTGAGAAAGAGAAGGTAGAGAGATGCTGATGTCTGTCCAGAGCTGAGGAGGGAACAACGGTGACAGCTCTCCCCAGCAGCACAGGAGACAGAGCCACACGTAAGGCACCTGGATTTGGAACTGACTCCAACTCTGAACCTCACCAGTGTGGTGACGATGAGGCGCCTGTGTGTCAGGGCACACACTCCCACCCTGCCTCGGCAGGGGGCCTAGTACCAGCACTCAGGACACACCCAGGAGAGTGCAGCCTGCACGCAGCATCACCAGTTCTTTGGGCAGGCACAAAGCACAAGATGAAGGTCAAGGCCACTCACGCTCTAGAGGCCCAACCGGAAGGAACACCGGCTGAAGAACACACACGTGCTGGCCTTCTCTCCCTGGCCACACTCGGGCTTTCCCTAAGAACCCTAGACACAGCTCCTGTTTGTCATAGGCACAGTGAGCCCTCGCAGTGCCTTACCACACTCCTGAGCCCCTGCTACAGACAACTTTCTATTAATGCCAACTGCACCCTGGCCACCGAAAGGTCCTAAAGCCTAAAACCATCCACAGACACACCCACAGGCAGCTGAGGAGGTGGGAGACTGTCCCAGAAGGGTCTGTGGACACAAGCAGCCCAGAGACGTGTGAGGGAGCTGGTTGGAGAACACATCATTCTGACAGGCTTCCCCAGCCTACCTCACTCTTTCCAAATAATCCCAGCTAGCAACTCAAAGAATCTGAATCTGAATTACTTGGATCTAGCCTGCCAGACAGTTCCAGAAACTACCTCATTGGAAAGTAGACAGGAAAACTTCAAAGTAAGAACTCCACAGTTTAGGAGGCAAATACCCATCAGAAGCCAATCCTTCAGGCTCTGCTGTGTACAGAGTCAGATTTCTTTTTAAAGTCACTGCTGCTTTGTAACCACACCTGCCCTAATATGGGCCAGATCAGCCCCAGGAGGAGAATCAATACTATCAGAAGTCTAACCACACATCACATGTGCTGTTAGTGGAAACACCACTAACATTTTGTTAAAAAAAAAAAAAAAAAATTCTACTATAGGCGTCTGGAAAAAAAAAAAAAAAAATACAAGAGGCCCACTCTGGCCTTGAAAGATATTATGTTTCATGAGCAAAACTAACATATTCTACCCCAGGAGATACCCAAAAGTCAGGAGGACGGAGCAGCAGAGCAAGCTCATCTGTCCCCCAGAGTAAAAACAGGAAGGCACTGCCTGGCTAAAACCTTGGTCTATCCGCAGAGGACCAGTGGAGGACCCTGAGCCAGACAGGTAACAGGCTCACCATGAAATGGGCCCTTCAGGCTGGCAGGATCTCCCATTACTGGTGCCTTAGGCCTCAGCACCAAGTGTTTTCCAGTTGGTTTATGACTACGTGCAGCCTGCGGCAGGCTGGGCGATGGGCAACACCAGCAGGGAGAGGAGGGGGAGGAGAGGCCCAGGAGAGGCCACCTTTCCATCTGCTCACAGCCCCCAGGAACCTGAGAAGGTTTCTGGTCGAAAGGACCAGGACTAAGCTGCAGGTGGCAGCCACACCTCACCTGGGCACAGCTGTGCTAGACAGACTGAAGTTCACCAGCATAACCAGCAGACAGCTAGAACTACAAGAAAATAAACTTTTTAATGTAGATTTGCAAGAACCTTATTCTAATTTTTTACTTCACTGTAATACCTCTGTGACCTAGGGGACAGGAAAAAAAAGGAAGAAACACAACACTGCTTGGCAACTTCCTGGAGCACAGGAAACTGCCACCCCAGCCTCAGCCTCCTGGACAGCTTCCAGATGTCTAGTTCACAAACAGCAGCCTCAGTCCCCTCCATGTGCAAGGAGCACGAGGCCCCAGCAAAGCACCTCCTTTGTCCACTTCTGCAGCAGTTACTGGCCTCCGTTATAGGCATAATCAGCCTTGTTGTGCATTATCAGCTTGTTGTCCACGAAGTAGAAGCTGTCAGAGCGGGTCTCATAAGGATTGTCAATCATCAGACGAACTGCAAGTCAGGAGAAGGAAAACAATGCCAAGAGTCATGCAGGAATCTGTCACAGTGAGGCGTGAAAACGCTCAGAACTGCCTCCCCAACTCCCAAGTGAGCATTTCTGGAAATGTGAGCACACTCTGCTAAGTAATGAGTGCAAACCCAGGGAGCCAGTCCTGAGAGCTGAGGAGACCACAGCGGCTCCAAAGTGAGCATGATGTCCGCTCAACCTACACATGCAGTCACCTCCCTGGTCACCCCCACCTGCTTCTTCCCATCAGTGCCATGGGAAATGTACTCGTCCTCTTGCCAGCAGGGACCACAGTCATTTCTATTTACTCAGTGCCCTCGGCTGGCCAAGTCAGTCCTGGCTTCTGTTCTGCTGCCCACTGCTAGGCATACTGGTGTAAATCCAGAAAGCTAGGCCTCATTGTGCCCACTTCCCACAGACATCCAACAGCCAAAGGAATCCTAGGGAATTACAGGGCAAGGAGTAATCTGTCTAGTCAGAGGTCTGCTGCCCCTGGAGTCTAAATTGAAGTTCTGTGTTTATTCAGATAGTGGCCTACACCATTTTACCGTACTGGAGAAGAGTAAAGGTAGTTAACAGTCACTACCTCTGAGCAGTTTAGTTAATGATTACACATCCTCTCAAGTTGCCTGGAGCACTAGAATTTTTAAAAGGTGACACTTATAAAGTTCTTTGAAGCCACACATGGTGACACAAGCCTATAATCCTAGCACTCAAGATGCTAAAGCATGAGGATTTTTCTAAGTACAAGGCCAGCAGATGAGTTAAAGGGCTACCTGGACTACATTGCTAGACTCTGTCTCAAAAAAATCAAAAAAATAAATAAATAAATAAAATAAAAGATCTTTGAGCCCTGCTGAAGCAGTTTAGTTAACATGTAAATGACTGGTCCCCAAAGTCACTTAGTTTACTTAGCTTCACAAGTACAACTAAGGGTGGTAAGCCTGATTTTTTCTTGAAAGCATCTTCATATTCCTGCCCAAGTTGGCTTAAGCCAGAGACGATACTGTCAGGAACACTGCCCCATCCTCATTCTACCTGCAACAGTACCGTCACAGGAGTACAGAACCTGATTTTCAAAGGTATGTGATCTGTTACAGACTTTGGATTCTGAGAAAACTTCAAATGTATGTAGATCCTTCCACACAATTAAAGGTCAGCATTATTCACAGGAACCCACTCCCACACAAATAAATGTACTGAAGCAGTTTTCCCAAATTATAAACAGAGGATGGTAATAGCAGCTAGCTAGCTAAAATCTCCGGAAACTAATAGTCCATTCTTTTCTCTAGATTCCCTTACCTGGGTTACATGACAGCCTTCTCCACTACAGAGCCTTCCACAGCAAGGGCTCCTCTCCCTAAGACTATGTATCCACTATCTCCTTTCTACTGCCACAAAACCTGCAAAAGCTCCCCAGCTCCTAGGTTGATTTTTTTTTTTTTAGTCAAGGTCTTGCTATGTAGTTCAGACTAGCCTCAAGCTTACAGCAATCCTTCTGCTTCTGTGCCAAAGTGCTGGGAGTATAGGAGTGAGCCACCACACCTGGCTGCTAGGTTGATACTAACAGTTTATAAACCCTCTATCCTACAAAGAAAAGTCCTCAGGCTTTTGCTTCTGTTCAGCCTCCAAGTTCACATCTGGCTCTGATTAAGGAAAAGGCCCAGGGCCAATGACTAGGACACAGTGGAAGCTATTACTGATGCTCACAGTCCCAGGCACGGTCCCTGGCCTCCTTTATCTTCTCTATCCTCTCCCTTTCCTATGAGAGCTGTTTAAAAATAATGGCCTATATTTTTACAACCTTCTCCCATACAAGCAGAGTTTGAAACAAAAGACAGAGCTGGAGGCAATGAGAGGCCTTAGTCCGATGACCAGATACTTGTCATGTTACTACTGCCCTCCTCTGAGATGAAGCAGTCAGACGAAGTTCAAGGTTCGGGGTTTGGGGCTGAGCTACAGCTCAGGACATACCCTCTAGCATGTACAGGGCCCTGGGTTCCACCTCCAGCCCAAAGAAAGGGGAGGAGGAGAAGGACTGATTCATTCTTTCCAGCTCAGAACCTACAATGCTGTAAGAGTCAGGGGATACATACTGACATCCTCTGAAAGCTGGGGAAACTCATAGATATGTTCACAAGTGTTCCTACTGCTGGGGATGCAGAAGCCGAAATCAAAATCAAAGTTTTTCAGCAGGCGTTCCCGGAAATAGTGCCGTTCGATCATCCGGAAGTTTGACACAGGTTTGTCTCCTACTGTGAACTCCACTCTGCAAAATAAACCTTTGTGAGCCCTACTTTGCCTCCTCTCACCTCCAAAGTCAACCCTAAACCCAGCCTTTCCTATAAACAAGCAGAACATTGTCCCCACAAGAAACAATGGTACTCACGTAGCACCAACTGTCCGGAGGCGGAGAAATGCTGGTGTGAACTGATAGCGGACAAAACGTCCTGCACTGATATCCACATCTCCACCCTCCTCTTCCTCCTCCTCCTGGTGATCTGAAAGAACACGCTGAATCGTGATGCACCGCCTGGGTTCCACCAGTCCCCACAGCATGGGGACAACCGGCACACCAACACAACCCTGGGCACAGCCACACTCACCACACACTTGCTGTCTGCCAGGCCCTGCGTTCACAGGGCATACACTCCTCACAGCAACCTATGAGGTGAGGTACTGTGTGGTCTCCATTTCAGATGAGGAACCCAGGGTCAGAGAGCATAAGAAATATGTCCAAAGTCTCAAAAGAGTAGATCACATTGATGGGGGATCCAAGGCTATCTAACTCCAAGCCTGTTTTTATACTCCATGCTTTTTGCCCTGTATGATTTGGAGGCTCAGGCTATAGCCTAAGATGAAGTTTAAAATGTAATCTCGAGTGTAGACCCCTGTCATGGTTCCGTATAAACAGACTAGGTCTGCTCTTCACCAAGTTAAAGTGCCAGCCACAAATCAAAATAAAGAGTACAAAAGGTGAAGCTCAAGTTATTTCAAATAATACAAACATTTCTGACATGAAGCAAAAGGGACATACTGAGTTACAATACTTCTTTGGACTGAAGTCTACTCCAAGCTATACCAGACTCAACTCTCTGACCACCCAGGATAGGGTGAAACATACAGGCAATGAGCCACATGAGACCTTACAAGGTTAATGCTGGCGTACAGCCTACGCCCTTCCTGAACTCAGAGATGAGAGACCTTAAAAATGAATTGGAGAACTGTTCTATGGTGAACAAGAAGTTGGTATCTCCACTGTCCGATACAGGGATTTTCTCTAAGCTGAACATGGGTGTCTTTGAGACCAAACATCTCAATCTGTGACTTCGAAGAACACTGGCCAGCCAGCCAGAGGCGGGGTTCTGATGTGGTCTGTATTTAGATGTCCCCCTTAAAGCCTGTACTTTCCAGAGGGACTGATTCATGGTGGGACAAGGCCCATGGGCACTAGGGTTAAGGGTGTGTGTGCCATCTTCCCTAGGCAGTAACAGTGAGATAAAAGGGACAGGAAGACGCTGAGAAGGCTCCCTTGTTGCTCTGCTGCCTTCTGGCCACCACGGACTATTGAAGACGCACCTTCCTGACACCCTGCCTTGGAGCCAGCCAGTTATGGACAGAAACGTCCATGAACTGTATGCCAAATAAACCCCTTCCCCTCTAACTTTGAAAGTCAGGCATTTTGTCTCAGCAGCAAGAGAAAAGTAGCACAGATTCATACCTGGGAACCAAGAGCCCTGGCTCTACCAGTGTGCTTTAAACAGCTAGGCCAGATCGTCTCAGGGATTCAAAGTCATGGGAGCAAGTACTATAGGAAAACACTGATTTGGTCTGAGGACAGCCTACGTGAATCAAGGTCATTGCTTGTTTTATTTTGTTTTGTTCTGCTGAGATAGGGTCTCACTATGCAATTCAGGCCAGCCCTGAACTCATGATATAGCCCAGGCAAGCCTCAAACTTACAGCGATCCTCCTCCCTCAGCCTTCCAAGTGCTGGGATTACCAAGCATGCACCACCATGCCCAGCCAAAATCCTTAAATGAGATTAGGGAGGTTGAATATCCAGATGCTTCTAGAGTTGAGTTT
>PVIR01025128.1:0-25195 GCA_004026965.1 Petromus typicus | reverse complement strand
TAGGTTTTTTGAGACAGGGTTTCGCTTTGTGGTTCAGGCTGGCCCTGAGCTCAGCCTCAAACTCACATCACAATCCTCCTGCCTCTGCCTCCCGAGTGCTGGGATTACAGGCGTGAGCCACCACGCCCGGCACTGTGGTATGTGGTACTGGTTGCTGCTGGGTGTGAGTCTCCACACCCAGTATTGTTATGTGGTTACCGGGGAATCAAACCTGGGCCCTTGCGCTTGCAAGACAGGCGCCGGAACCACTGAGCTAACTCCCCGGCCCATCATGCTACTTTACTTTTATGAGATCAACTTCTTAGGATTCCACATGTGAGTGAGAGTGTGTAGTATTTTTGTCTTTCTGCACCTGGCTTTATTTTAAACACTGTATCCTCCACATTCATCCTTGCTGTCCCAAATATCAGCATTTCCTTCTTATTAATGACTGAATAGTATTCCATTGTGTATATGCATCATTTTCATTGTTGTACACTTAAGTGGATTCCATATCATGGCTACTGTAAATTACACTTCAACAAGTACCAAAGCTCTTTCTTTGATATACTTATTTCATTTCCTTTGCTTAGAAGGGGTGATATAAAACATGGCATGTTTAAATAAAAAGTTATTGCAGTAAAAGACACATTACCATTAATGTCCCTCAAAATACTCTTCCTTGCTTTGAACATGCTTATCCCATTATGCTTGCCACTTTCTGAAACAATTTTTTTTTTTTGAGACAGGGTCTCGCTTTGTGGTTCAGGCTGGCCCTGAGCTCAGCCTCCAACTCACATCACAATCCTCCTGCCTCTGCCTCCCGAGTGCTGGGATTACAGGCGTGAGCCACCACGCCCGGCACTGTGGTATGTGGTACTAGTTGCTGCTGGGTGTGGGTCTCCACACCCAGTATTGTTATGTGGTTACCGGGGAATCGAACCTGGGTCCTTGCGCTTGCGAGACAGGCGCCGGAACCACTGAGCTAACTCCCCGGCCCTCTGAAACAATTTTGAAAGTACTTTCTCTTGTGTGTCTTTCTGAAGTGTAATAAAAATACAATGAATGCTGCTGTCAATGTTGTAAAATGGGAAGGCAGGCTCAAAAATTCATTATGGTATTTATTCATCAGATATGACACTATATGACTTCTGACTCTTCCCTGAAGTTGAAATGACCATGAGAAGTAAATGTTTTGTGTCCATTCATGACATAAAGTAGCTATAGCAGTGCAATTAAAAATGATCATGAAAGTCTTCCATAGCTGCTTCAGAAAGTGGCAAAATGATGGGATAGGCATATCCAAAGAGTATTTTGAAGGGGGTTAATGATAATGAGTCTTTTACTGTAATAAATTTAACAATATACATTTACTGGGCCAGAGATTTAGCTCAGTGGTTTTGGCGCCAGCCTTGCAAGTGCAAGGGCCCAGGTTCGATCCCTGGTAACCACATACAACAATGCCACATGTGGAGACTCACACCCACCAGTAATCAGAACCACATACCACAATGCCAGGCATGGTGGCTCATAACTGTAATCCCAGCATTTGGGGGCCAGAGGCAGGAGGAGTGCTGTGAGTTCAAGGCTGAGCTCAGGACCAGCCTAAACTACAAAAGTGAGACCCTGTCTCAAAAAGAAAAAAAATTACTGTATTTTATCAAAGCTCTTATATACTCTTCCCTTTGCATATATATCTTTGTATGGTATTTCTATTTTTAATTATTTTGATGATCTCCGTATGTTTCCTAATGGCTCTACTATCTTACACCCCCAACAAGATTTTACAGGGTTCCCCTTTTGTGACAGCCTCTTAAATACTTGTCATATTTTCTTTTTTGTAATAGTCATTTAAAGGTATGAGGTGATATCTTATTATAGTGTTTCTTCAGCAGAACATTTATTGATACATTTTAGATATATATAATAACATTCACCATAAGGATCACTGTAATTTTGATTTGCATTTATTTGGTGATTAGTAATGTGGAGTATTTTTCATATATTTCTTGGGCTATTTGTATATCTTCCTCTGAGAAATATTTATTCAGGTTTGTTTTAGTTAATCTTAAAAACAGACCAGATAAAAAGATTGTTAGAGAGGTACATCTCTCACTGGTGCTCTTGCCCTGTGCCATGTGACTTGGGCACCAGGAAGTGAGAAGCTCTGCTCCACCAGGACCTTCTGACATGATATCCTGCCATGACGGGGGGGGGGGGGCGGCAAACTTGGATTTATATGTCTAAAACTTTGAGGAAAATAGGTGCTCCCTTCTTTAAATTGTGTACATCGGGCATTTTATTCCAGCAGTGGAAAAATGGACCAATACAAGGTCCTTTATCCATCTTAAAACCAGATTACTTGCTTTCTTCCTATTGAATTGAATTCTTTATATATTTTGGATATTAACCCCCTATTAGTTATAGAGTTTAAAAATATTTTCTTCCATTCTGTAGGTTATGTCTTTACTCTGTTATTCCCATTGCTTTGCAGAAACATTTTGGACTGATATAATTCTACTTCTCTATTTTTGCTTTTGTTTCCTGTGCTTTTGTGTCCATAAAAATCCTTTCTCCTTGTGCATTTTTGGCTCCATTGTCAAAGATTAATTGGCTGTAGATATGTGAACTTATTTCAGGGTTCTTTATTCTGTTTCTTTGGTCTAGGTGTCTGTATTTGGTATCAGTACCATACTGTTTATATTATATTTAAAAAATTAATTCTATTGGTACACTATTGATACACATAGTGATAACATTTATCATAGGGAATTTGTACCTTATGTGAGATATCCTGATTTTTCTTTTTTTTCCCATTCCTTTCAGTCCTTCTTTGCCTCCCCATTTATGTGTTTCCATTTGCTTCTTTCTATTCCCTTTACCCCATTTTCCTTCCTTCATTTCCCTCTCCCCCTCCCTCTCCCCTTGTCCCCTTTCCCATTTGAACATTTTCTGCCTATACTTTCCAATATCTTTCATGCATTTTGGTTTTAAAGTTAAGTAGCATTATGCCTGCACTTTGCTCTTCTTTCTCAAGGTTCTTGTGGCTAGTTGGAGTCTTTTGTGGTTCCATAAGAATTTTAGGATTGTTTTTCTATTTCTATGAAGAATGTCATTGATATTTTGACAGGGACTGTGTTGAAACATTTTTGAATAATATCGATTCTTTCAATCATTGAACATGGAATATGAATGTACTTATTTGTCTTTCTCAATTTCTCCATCAGTCTTTTGTAGGTTTAGTATATGGGTGTTTCACCTTTTGACATCAGTGTTTTGTAGGTTTTAGTATATGAGTGTTTCATCTTTTGATTAGATTTATTCCTAAATATTTTTGTAATTATTGTAAATGAGATCATTTTATTTTTTCATAAAATTACTGTTAGAAATAGTATTGATTATTTTCAATGTCCTGCAACTTTACCAAATTTATTAATTCCAACAGTTTTTTTTTCTTGAAAACTTTAGGGATTTCTCCATGTATGATCATGTTGTCTGCAAAAAGGGACAATTTTACTTCTTCCTTTCTAATTCCAACACCTTTTATTTCTATCTTTTGTCTAATTGTTCTATCTAGGAGCTTCAGTACTGCACTGACTAGAAATGGTAAGACTGGGCTTCCTTTCCTTGTTCCGGACATTAGAGAAAAAAATTTTGATTTTGCCCCAATGAGTGTGATATTAGCAGTAGGCTTGTCATATACAAATTTCAATATATAAATTACTAATGAGGTGTTTTGTATTCTTGTGCACCAAGTCCTCAAAATCTGATATACAAGGGATAATCAAAAGCTATGGTAAATGTTTATTATTTATTTATTTGGGGTATTGGGGATCAAACTTAGAACCTGGTGCTTGCCAGGTGGATGCTGTGCCACTGAGCTACACCCTTGGCCCTTATGGCAAATGTTTAAATTCAAAGAAAACTCATAATGGGATAAATATGTTTTAAGCAAGAGGGGCTATTTTGAGTATTGTGAGGGGAGGTAGTGTCCATGTGTCTTTTGCTGCAATAAAGTTTAAAATTTAAATATCTATGACATTTTTGATCAGACCTCATTAATCAACTGTTTATATCAGTTTCTGTAAAATAAAACATCATGCTCTACCTTCATCCACCTTCTTCAGTGAACTTAGTGCCAGACAACTTCTGGCTCTTCCCCAAAGCCAGAATTTCCAGGAAAGCTATATATTTTCAGTTGAGCTGGCAACAAAGCAGCTAACAGTACAGTACAACTAAAGACTCATAAAAGAAGACTTCCAGAATTACTTTGGAAAGTAACAGAATGAACAGTATAAGTGTGTTTAAAGGAAGGGGGTGTGTTTTGAGGAGGATTAATGGAAATATGTCTTTTACTATAATGTTTTAAAAATTAAACATTAACCGTATTTGATCATATCTCATACATTTTATACTTAAAGTATGTCTCAATTTAAACTGCCCATGTTTTGCATGCTGAATAGCCGTATGCAGCTGGTAGCTGTCATATTTGACAATGTGAGCTCTACAGACTAAATGTCTTAGGAGTGATGGTCTTATTTTTTGGGTTTCCATGTATTTTCTGAGATTCTTCACCTTTTTTTTTTTTTACATGTATATCTTACACTGTCATTTAGTTTGTCTAAAAATTTAATGGACCTATTTCAATGCTTTATGAAGCCTATTGTGTTAATAGCAGAGCTCAGGAATCCTGGGCTTCCTGCTGACTTTGAAACTGTATAGATTTTGATTTATCTGTATGGTGACTGTGATTGCATTTTTTTATGGATCATGTTTTAAAGGTGTATGCAAAAGATCTTTGAGTATGCCTTGTTTCAGAGCCCCTGTTTTATTTCTTACAAAATGATCCCATTTACAGTAATGAAGTGAATTCTCTGGTGCCTTAGTTACTTTCCTTGGCCCTGAGAAACAATAGCTGACACCCACAAATTAAAGTAGGAAAAGGTTTATTTCTACTCACCACTTGTAGAGGTGTCAGCTCATAGTTAGCTGGCTCCAATGCAACACAGGACAGGGGGGCAGGGCAAAGGAGGCTTGATTTTGGCATATGGAAGTCAGGACACACCCACACCTACACATACATACAGAGGGAGAGAGAGAGAGAGCGCTCAAGGGAGGAGGGAGTGAGACATGCTCTTCCAGTACACGGCCCCGTGACCCACCTTCTCCAAGCAGGCTTTATCTCCCAACATTGCATTAGCTATAAACCCAACCATGAACTAATCTGCTCATGAGTATCACACGCCCATGATCCAGTCACCTCCCAGAAGCCCGACCCATATGTGCGTGAGGATTTGAGGGGGACATCTACATATAAATCATACTTCTTGTCTCTTTTCTTCATAAAACATCTTAAAATCTGATTCCATTTTCAGGAATTTCAGCAAGCCTTGTGTGTTTTCTGATAAGTTCTCAGGGCGTAGAGAATTAACCTCTTTCCACTAAGCCCAGTGGATTCTTGTCTATGGAGCAATTATTTTTTCCAAAGCTGTTACACTTCTGTGGTGATTATTTGCCACAGTTAGATTGAAGTATATCTAGTGGCTGAAAACGGAAATGAGAGCAGTAGCAGGAAGTAGTACTGGAAATAGGTTATTGAAGTAAAGTTTATTGAAGTAAATTCATGAACATTGTATTTATGAGAAATAATTCCATTAGCACTGATGAAACATAAAATCTAGATTAATTCCAAATATGTGTACTTAAACATATAAATGTGCCTATAAATACATATGCATAAAGCACATGGTTAAGAAAATATAGAAAACCTAGTAATTACATTTCTTCACTAAAACTTTAGGAATTTTTTGGTAATTGGAAACATTTCTAGTGATCAGACAGTTTTAAGTAGCTTATCAACAAGCTATGGAAATATTATATGTAAAATTAAGAGAACTATTCTGACTAATATATAGTTTTGTTGCAGTGACACTGATCCGAGAAGAAACTATAGCAACATCTTGGGCAGATATGATACAACTTTGCTTCACATACTAACTACTGTAATAATGAAATATAGTGGTGTCCCAAGGGAATCATAAAAAGTATGGCTCTTATACTCAGTGACCATCCTTAGCTCACAGCAGTTTTGGGGATATCCTAACCCTAAACTTTGTTTACACTGAATTTTGGGGTTAATCTTGCTACCCACTGGATGTCACTGTTGCTGCACTGAAAATATCAAATATTCAACTTGTTTTCAGTCCCCCAAAAGGGAAATAAGAAAGCCTCAGTTAGGAGGATCAGTGACAGTGCTGTGAGATGGAATAGAGAGGACCAGCAGCGAGGTTTTAGGGCTGGTAATTAGAATGTTCGTCTATATTGGTCTTGATTTTCACCACAATGACAGTCGATAAAACACTTTCCTGTTGAGACTAAATCTTCTGTGGAGTGACCCTGAGCTGTCTTTGATATCACAGTGATGTTTTCATCATTCTGAAGGACAGATGTTTTTACATCTGTTCCTTCTCATCTCAATGAGGGTTGAACGGAGTCTTGCTTGATTGAGTCCCTTTAGATAAGGAATATGGAAATTATATTTTTTAACCTTGATGTGACTGGACTACTAAATAAAAAGTAAAAGAAAATATCTTTCTTTTGATGGGTTGTTTGTGAAAGTTTTCCACTTCAGTGGTATGGAATTCATCTATATTCAAGCTGTCAAATCTTCTCAAGAATTAAGAATACAGTTTTTGTTACTTTCAGTTTTCTTATTTGTTTACATCTGGTCAGTCGATTTGCTGTCACTTATTTCTGTGTAGTATATATGCTAGGCATTGGATTCACAACAGAGTTATGGTCTTGAAGGTTATTTATAGTGTCAAAAGGATTAACAAGTTGGATAGAGTTTACATAGGAAATTATTTAAATATAAAGTATTAGAATTAGAAATTAGTATATTTACCTTTATATCAGATGATGATCTTGCCTATCTATGGTTGAATTTATTTATCTTTCTAACACATGTTATATTTAAGTGATTCAGGGGGAATATTATCCTTTCTGCTCAATTTGTTAGGAGTATATTGATTGGTTATGCATTTCAGTATGGTATCAGTTGTATAGTCATGCTGGTAAGGTTGGATTTGACAGCTTACTAAGTGAAGAGCTGTTAAGATGGACTAGATGTCTTTTATTGTTTTTTTTTTTTTTGCTTCTGGTTTAGATGAGAAGAGAGTGCATTGAGACCAGCAGAATAATCTTTTTTTAAAAAAATTCATATCTTTATTAGTACGTTATGAATACATGTCATCATCGTATTCAACATTGAGAGTTTGTACCAGAATATGACATGACTTGATTCCCATTTTTTCCCCTTCCCCCCACCCTGCAACTTCCCACCCTCTATATACATACATAAGCTTTGCAGAATAATCTTTTTTATGGTATTACTACTCAGAAGAGGAGTTTAATATTTCTTTCATTAGTTTGTGGCACTTACCTGAATGTGGAGTCACAGGCTATTGTAATTTGAGGAGAAACTGTAGATCAAAAGGCAACTTTAAATGAAGAGATCATATTTTTTTCTTTGTGAAATGTTTAAAAATGTTGTGTTTGTTTATCTGGGCATGAGTATTTAAGATTCTAAAAGAGGAGCTGACCCACTAAAATGTTGCATCTCAGAAGGAAGCCTGCAAACATCAACTCTGTCACTGAGGCAAACATCTCAGACCTCGAGAACCAGTGTCTGCACTGTCACTAGACTCCTACCTAAGTGATCTATGTGTTTATCAACGCTTGAGAAGTACAGATGTAGGATATGGTGATGTTGGCAATCGTTCCAGGAAGTGTGGTGGCCTTTACCTAGAAGAGAACAAAATTTCAATAGCAAACCTTTACAGTCTTATTTACTGGAAAATGATTAATGAAGAGAAACAAAGATGTTGTGGGTGAAATTCTTATCAAGCAGTTTGGAAAAGACTTGCTAGCACATCCCGTGAGCCATCCTGAACTAGTCTATACATGGGAAAAGTGAACAAGTTCAAACTGACCCTTGTCCATCTCCAGCTGCTTAATTTCCATAGGGCAGCTGCTCTATTGATGCCAATAATCAATCAGTCTTGGTCATATCATCCCTCCCTTAATCCTGGGGCAGCAAGACCTAGACTGTTGCTTCATTGCCAGATACTTCCTTGGGAAGGGATATCACTCACTTTATAGAACAATATTGTCCACTGTGCCTGGACTCCTCCCACAGGTTACTTCCATAAAGAGATGACCAACACCTGTGGATTCTACAGAATCTTCACTTGACAAGATGCCTATGAATGGTGATACACAGATGGGCCAAGATGAGCTCAATTCATCATTGCACACACAATACAGCTTTGCTTATTATTAATGACACAGCAGACATTTTTCTTAGCTTTGGAATCTGAGTAAAATAATAACCCTACCATAAGGGAGACAGGAATTGGAAGATAATAAATATTTATCACCAAATCTCTTGCTTTCCTAGCAACCACAAATGGAGGGGGAAATGAGCATATAATTTTTTTGAGAGCCAGTGCCAGGAAAACAAAAGCTTAAAAAAATTTTCACTAATCAAGCAGATTGATTGCTGTGGGTTCTAGAAACCTCAATACAGTGTTCTTAATAGAGGGAGATTCAATGACTGAGTACAGTAGAGACACTCTGTGGGACCCACAATCTTGGCCGGATTCCACTTGCAAAAATAACTATCGTCTATCAGGAGTATTAAATAATACAGTCTGCTAGCTCTGTTTACATTATTTTGTTTGTTTTCCTGGGATAAAGACAGAACTGCCTCACACTGGCTCATTTCAGGGAATTTCCTAATACATTAAAGTTGTGGTTAGAAATTATGAGTAAATGGTGTATTACGGACACAATTTTTTTTCTGGTATAAGATGGTGCCCTTGAAGCAGTCAAATATCTTTGAACTCTCTGGAGAATGTCTCCAACTTTTACAAGGCCAGGAACAAATTTCCTCAATTTTTGTACTTCTTTTTCATTTTTTAATCCTAATGTGGTACAAAGAATTAATATGGGGTTATAGTCTTATTATCACTATATCTGATAATTATTATGACTTTAAACAATTATTCTGTTCCTTTGGCCTTATTTTTATCATTTGATAAATGATGGGGTTGAAAATGGGGCTCTGGAGACACTATCTTTTTTTTTTTTGGTTTTTTGAGATAGGATCTCGCTTTTGTAGTTCAGGCTGGCCCTGAGCTCAGCCTCAAACTCACATCACAGCAATCCTCCTGCCTCTGCCTCCTGAGTGCTGGGATTACAGGCGTGAGCCACCACGCCCAGCACTGTGGTGTGTGGTACTGGTTGCTGCTGGGGTGAGTGTCCACGCCCAGTATTGTTATGTGGTTACCAGGGATTGAACCTGGGCCCTTGTGCTTGCAAGACAGGTGCCAGGTGCCGGAACCACTGAGGTATATCCGCGGCCCATGAGACACTGTCTTGTATTAGAATTTTGATGCCACAACTCTTGCCCATCTTGATTTTCTTATCTGAACCATGGTCTTTGGACACTCATATAACTGGCATTAAAACTGTCACTGTTCCAAATTGACTTTTATTTGTATTTTACTTTTTGCCCTTTTTACTCAGCTGAGCTATATTTTATCTTTCTTTTATATTATTTGATAATTACCGGTAAATCATGGTATAACCATGACTTTACATGTGTCTCAACTTTAGTTAGGGTGAGCAGCACAATCGCAATTGGATCATGCTGTGTTTCCTTTGTGGTTGTGTTCATTGGGTAATTCATATATGGTCCATCCTTTGGCAGCAGATCCGCACTGAATGAAGGAATCCTGCAGAAAGAACCTTACACTTTCCTCCACAAAGCAAGGGAGACAGAAGACGTGAATGACAGAGATGAGTCAGAAACAAAAATCCATTCCATTTAACCATTTCTTGTTCGGCATTTGTGATTTAATGTTTTCCTGAAGGGATATATGTGGAATGTCTATTAGAAGGTATATTTACTTATATACACCAAAGACAAAAGTATATACCATCCATATTTTGTATACTAAATTAGTAATTTTTGGTACATTGGATTAAGTAATCATCAAGTCAGATTTCATGAGGAGATTGAACTATTCTCAGCAAGATAATGCATTTCCCATTTTTTCTAACTTTGGTTTCTACAATTTTGATGCTATGTAATGCACTGAGGATATAATTTACTGAATGGTACACCAGGAGTCTGAAAAGGTTAATGCATCTCTCAAAATTTTTACCTTATATCCAGGGAGCAACTGTTATCACGTCTCATGTATTATATCTATGCTAGTATGGCCATCACTATCAATATGTCACTTTTTTAGTTTCCCTTCAACCTTGTTACACTATTAGCATACAAACCAAAAAGGGGACTTGTCAAATCCCCATTATGGAGTGCAATCATGATGTGTATATTTAATGTACCAATAAAGATAATTAAAAAAAATCTATAAAAAAAAAAAGAATGAGATGTACTTTCCTATGGAATGGTACAAGAGGACCTTAATTTCTAAATTTTGAAAACTTGTATAAATACCCAAAAGATTCTTGAATTTAGTACTATGAAAGAATACTAATCATGTTATCAATGATGATCATTAGAGCAAAATACATATGTTTAATAGTGCATTTTCAATGGTAGTAATTTTAAATGAATTTCTTCTCCAGCATTCATCCAAATACCTGTGCAATTCTGGGCCAGTATTTTGTTCGGCTCTTGCATTTTCAAGATTCATTTTCTAATCAGTGAAATCATTTACTTCTTTTCAATGTTAGGCTAGGAGTAGTGGAGCAGGAGTTGTTAGCTGTGACATATGGCCTTTTCTTTCATCTTTCTGAGAAAGTAAAGAAAATAACCCCAAAAGACACCTTAGCATCATCTTTCTTTCCCCCAAAAGGAAACAGACAGTAATCAGCATTCAATTCTGCTCCCAAGTTCAGCAGCTCAATTGTCCACAGTGTCATAGTGCTGTCTGTTACACGGGCTCCTAATCATGAAGTCTTCTTAAAAGAGTGGCGAGCACCTTTGGTATATACCAGGTTTGATCTGATGCATGGCCTAGGACCATCAGAAGGGCGTGATGATGATGGGCAAAAGGCCGGCATATCTCTTTAAAGTTCTCATTGTATGGTGTGACTTAGAGCAGGGTAAAATGCCAAGCAGTTTGTTCTGCTTTTCTAGTGATAACATTGGAAAGATTTGCATTTCTAGCAAGGAAAGGAATATGGAAGATGTAGGCTTCTGTCAAGTTGTAAGTATCAGTGCTTTCAGAAGTGATTTAAGGACCTGAAAAATCACTGACCTTCCAAAAGGCCTAAACAGAGCAATTGTATAATACCAGATAAGACAATGCTATGTGTTAATTTATAGTTATCTAGCATTTTTGTGGAATGCACTAATTTTTATGTATATTGCTTTTAAGTTGCTTACACACTGGTGAAATATATAGATTGGGAAGGGCAAGACCATGAAACTGATGTCTGTCTAACTACCTCTGAGGGAAATTCAATCTTTACCTTGTCACACCTTTGCCCTTAAACCTGACATTCAACGTGTTTTTCACCAGTCCTTAGTGGTAATCAAGACAACACAGGAAATGGGAATCGTCTCTCTAGGAACTGGCTCACTAGAATGTCTTTTTTTTGTCTTTTCAGGATTTCATATGGCTAGATTAAAAGTTTGCTTTTGCTTTTTAAAATTTTTATTTTAATTTTTTCATTTATTGAGTTTATTGGTATATCCTTGGGAAAGACCACAAGAGGGCTTAATGATTGTTTTAAAATCAGCTTGACTTCACCAAAGTATTCTTTGCACAGGTTGACGGTTGTCCGATGCTTCGGAATGTTTAGGCAACTGTTAATTATTGAACCTAATAGGAGGCAACAGAGACAGAAAAAAGAAAGCTGTTTCCAAGATTTAGCTATCACAAACTGAGCTGCTATAAACATGAGTGCACATATGTCACTGTGGTATGAATCTTTTAATCATTTCATGTATATACCTAGTGAAGAAATAGCAGGGTCAAATGGGACCTCTAACACTACCTTTTTGAGGAACCTCCACACTGATCTCCGTAGTGGCTGCACCAGTCTACATTCCCACCAACAGTGGAGAAGGGTTCCTTTCTCCCCACAGCCCTGCCAGCATTTATTGTTGGTTGATTTTGTGATAGCAGCCATTTTTGTACACAAAATGTACCAATGAAATCAATTTTAAAAAGAGAATAGAACGCTCCAAAGAACCCAAGATCATTACAATTTGGTTTGGAACTAAAATTAAAGCATTTTCATTTAAAATATTTTAAATACATGGTCTAGTCATCCAGCAATACTTGAATTGTACTTTTCCCCTCTATTTTAAGTTAGCTTTCCTCTTTTTTTTTTTTTGATATTTTATAGCACCATATGCTCTGCATTCATAGTTTCTACTATGGTTATAAGTTTACTGTATTGATTTTTGTCTTCTGCTTCTTTATAACGACTAGGACAAAGTCTATTTCTACTCACTGTTTTGACTCTTGTGGTCTCACGTGATGCCTGGCATAAAGTGGAATATTTACACTTTGATGGATGAATGGCATTAACATTGGACAATTATATTTAATTGTCATAACAAATAGTAAAAGAAATAGTAATATATCTTCCTCTGTCTGCAGAATGATTGAAGATATTCTAGGAAATGTAAAACATATACACAAGAAAGTAGAAATTACTCATATTCTTACCACCCAGAGAAAATTGCTGAAAGTATTTTGGTATGTATGCTTCTAGTACCTTTTCTTTACCATAATTCACCTTGATATACACATTTCTGCCGTCTTCTCTTTGAAAAATATTGTTGGTGGACTGCTTTTCATTCTACCAAAAATGATTATGTTTTAAAACTTTAACTAATTATAAAATATTTTTGCAAAAATGGATTTTCTCTGGTACATTTCATAACTCTGTCCATGGAATGCATGCACCACAGAGAGTACTGAGGAGTAAAAATTTAGCTTCTATTTATATTTTATTTTGTAATACATGATAATCATATACTTGCACATAAAACAATAAAGCAATTACTTTGCTATTTAATATATAAATTGGCATAGGTGCATTTACTTAGTTTACAAATGAGGTGAGTCCTGAATGACCAAAGTGTATCCAGGAAGGACAGAGAATTCTGAAGGGTGCTTATCATTGGCTAGTTTATTTATTTTAGACTTATATGGTATATTTCAGTAGATTTGTGCCCTGTTCAGTGGATCTATGGATTACATATCAACTATATTATATATTAACTGATCTATTTGGTCTCCAAATGAATCAATGGAATGAAAGAAATTTCATCAAAAAACTGAGGATTAAGAAACTGTTCAGAATACAAGTGAATCATAAAGAAATGGCAGAGCTTGACTTTTCCAGCTGTGTTATTTCTTCCTTAGCCACATTGGTAGGTATCAGATCTAATGGAATAGCTCAATAACTCTCTCTCTCTCTCTCTCTCTGTTTATTTCTCTCTTGATGTATATTCAAGATGAAGTTGATGTTTGTGTGTATATATATGTGCATGTTTGTTCAATATAAAGTTAGTGTTTTAACACTTTGTGAAAGAATAAACACTGTTCATAACAAATGTATGTAACAGATGCAGAAGTTTAGAAATCTAAATTTGGTGATATCTTTTCTCCTAATGGTATTTTTGTTACTAACAGCTAGTGTCACATATAATTATCATATACACACATTAGCATTCACACTGGAAAAAGAATTTTCTAACACCTTTATACAGCTTCCAAAAGAAAAATCTTCATGGTATTTGAAAAAAAATTGTTAAAAATATAGAAAGAATCTTTTAATGCTTTTGCACATATACCTGGCAGGAGAATAGCAGGGTTAAATGGAACCTCTAATACTACCTTTTTGAGGAGTTTCCACAGTATTTGCACCAGTCTCCACTCCCACCAGCTGTGGAGTAGTGTTCCTTTCTCCCCCCAGCCTTGCCAGTGTTTGTTGTTGGCTAATTTAGTGATAGCAGCCATTCTTTGTGGAGTGAGATGAATTCTCAGTGTTGTTTTCATCTGCATCTCTCGAATGACCAGTGATGTTGAGTATTTTTTTTTTTATGTATCTTAGCTGCTTTAACTTTTTCCTCTGAAAAGTGTCTTTTCATTTCAGATGTGCATTTTTGGATTAGTGATATATGTGCACCCATGTTTATGGTAGCTCAGTCTGTGAGAGGTAATTTTGAAGACAATCCAAATGCCCATCAACTGAAGACTGGATAAAGAAAATGTGGGTTTTTGTTTTTTAAACAGAGCATTACTCTGCCATATAGAACGATAAATTTGAGTCATTTATACTCAAATAGATATACTTTGAGGATATACTCATAAATGAAACAAATAGGTCACAAATGTGTAAATACTGTATCTTTTCTCTGGTATAAGAAACCAAAGATGTAAAAGAATTCTAAAATGTATGACAGATATTGTGAAACAGAAAATATTCAAAGGGAAAAAGGGTGAGAGGGAAGTAAAGAAGGGAAAGAAAAAATCTGATGGTAAAAGGAAGCAAAACTTACGTATAAAAGGGGTCAGGGGGGGCCGGGGAGTTAGCTCAGTGGTTCCGGCTCCTGTCTTGCAAGCGCAAGGGCCCGGGTTCGATTCCACGGTAACCACATAACAATACTGGGTGTGGAGACCCACACCCACACCCAGCAGCAACCAGTACCACATACCACAGTGCCAGGCGTGATGGCTCATGCCTGTAATCCCAGCACTCGGGAGGCAGAGGCAGGAGGATTGTGATGTGAGTTTGAGGCTGAGCTCAGGGCCAGCCTGAACCACAATGTGAGACCCTGTCTCAAAAAACCTAAAAAAAAAGAATGGAAAAAAAATGAGAATTAAGTTGTATCATATATTGGTACAAATTCTATGTTGAGTGTGATCATGATGTGTATATAGACTGTACCAATAAAATCAATTTAAAATATAGAAAAAGTAACATAACATCAAGAAAGGTGAAAGTTTAGGCCTATTTACCCTCTAAATTCATTGTGTATCATTGGTTACTAGTAATAGAAAACAAATATGTTTTGCTAAGCAAAGATGCATTTCTTTTGTGCATTATTACATCATTTTATAGTATGTATTTTTCAACGACAGAAGTTACTAAAACTAAGAATTATAATAGATTGACTTTAGAATAAAACTTCAAATTGCTATAATAAATATAGTATTAAACTAACACTCAAAAAGATGAGGCAGAACCTAAGATTTAGCTCAGTGGTTGTGGCACTTGTCCAGCAAGAGCAAGGTCCTGACTTTGATCCTTGGTAACTGCAAAAACAATTCTGGGCATGGTGACTCACGCCTGTAAGCCCAACACTTGATAACCACATACCACAATGCCCGCTGTGATGGCTCATGCCTGTAATCCCAGCACTCAGGAGGCAGAGGCAGGAGGATTTCTATGAGTTCGAGGCTGGCCTGGGCTACATAGTGAGTTCAGGACCAGCCTGAACTACAAAGTGAGACCCTGTCTAAAAAAGAAAAAGGTGAGGCATATCCAAGCACATCACTCTTTCTAGAGTAGTGGTAAACATGAAATAGGTTTTTGGAGCCATACTTGTTTTGAAAAATTGGTACATATGTATATGTATATATATGTATCTGTAAGTATATATGGTATAGCTTGATTAGTTTTGTTCTCTTACCCTCCATCTCTTCAAGTTCCATCCATTTTCCTGTAAATGATATGATTTTATTCTTTATGGCCATCCCCTCTTTCTTCATATGTTTTTCTTCACTCATCACTCTTTATCTTCTCATTCTATAACTCCAGTGATATAAATGTTATACCTTTGGATATTCATTCACAGGTTTTGAGCCTCTTTATTTCTGTCTATTTTCCTTCTGTTTTTCAGATTAATTTATGTTGATCTCTCTTCAAAAGTCATCAACTATCATCACCACTCTTTTTTTTTAGGTTTTTTGAGACAGGGTCTCTCTTTGTGGTTCAGGCTGGCCCTGAGCTCAGCCTCAAACTCACATCACAGCAATCCTCCTGCCTCTGCCTCCCGAGTGCTGGGATTACAGGTGTGAGCCAACACGCCTGGCACTGTGGTATGTGGTACTGGTTGCTGCTGGGCATGAGCCTCCATACCCAGTATGGTTTGTGGTGACTGGGGATCGAACCCGGGTCCTTCCGCTTGCAACACAGGCTCCGGAACCACTGAGCTAAATCCCCGGCCCTATCATCACCATTCTGCTATTGAATTCATCCAGTGAATTTTAAATTTCAGGTGTAATAGTTTTCAATTCTAAAACTTCCATTTGGTTATTTTGTAAAGTTTATTTCTCTGTTGAGAATTTCCTTCTTTCTGTTCAAGAATATTTAGCTTTACTTCAGCATAATAACAGTTTATCTAAACTATGGAAATCTCTGGAGAATTGGTCATATTTTTACAGTTCTTTCATATTGACTAAATTTTGACTGTTATCTGAACGTTCTGGATATTTTGATATAAAACTCTGAGACCTGTTGTTCAAGAAAGTGTTGAGTTTTTCAAACAAACAAACAAACTTGTTTAGATTCAGACTAAATTCTATGTTGGTTTCGGTGGGGGTAGTTCCAATATCAGTGCAAATTTCTAAGTATTCGTTATGCCACTTTGGAACTGTGTGTTACTTGGATCATTTTGGGATTTTTAGCTTGGTTTATATTATAATTCCTCCCTTAAAGTATCTTTATACTGCTTTTGGACTTCCTCTGACATCTACATGTAAAGGATTTATACACAAGTTTAGAGGCTCTCCTTCTCTAGCTCCCTTCTTTCTAGGATTCCTCCTACTTTCTCTGGTTCCTGGATGTCCTGTTTACTAGGAAGATGGCACACCCTTGAAGTCTTCATTACCTATGTTGCTACTTTGCATTTCTATGTGACTAGGATTGTCTTACAGGCAAAGTCACTAGAGAAAAATGATAGGGGTATAAACCAGGGCTTCTTTCAGTCTTTACACCGTAACACCTCTTTTCCTTTTGTTTACAAAGAGGTTTTTTTTTTTTTTTTTAAGTTTTGGCTGTCTACAGCCAAACGCATAGTTCCATGGTCAGGGTCTCCAACAGAAAATAAAAGGAGACAAAGAAGAATAAAAAGAGAAAAAAATGTGAAGTTTTCAGTATTTTTCCCCTTGGAAGATACCTTTTCCCTGGTTATTTTTTGTGAAAATGTGGTATTAGTTTTAGAAGTTTTGCTGTGTATATCTACTGCAGAATTCCATTAGTATCATAAAAAATGGGAGAGGTAAGAAGAAAAATGTATGGAAACTCACTTGTATATGTGTTGTTTTTTTAAAGATTTGACTCTTTTCTCCCAAGTTCTTGCTGTTATTTACCTTGTCGAGTGTGCAGGCAGTTGCTTTTTGTATTTAGAATATTTTAAATTATAATTACTAGGATAGAAACTAGTGGAATTACTACATCTTGGCCAACACAGGAAGCCTTAAAAAGATCAGTTTTTTGAGGGCCGGAGATTTAGCTCAGTGGTTCTGGGGCCTGTCTTGCAAGCGCAAGGACCTGGGTTCGATCCCTGGTAACCATATACTATACTGGGTGTGGACTCATGCCCAGCAGCAACCAGTACCACATACCACAGTGCTGGGCCTGGTGGCTCACACCTGTAATCCCAGCACTCAGGAGGCAGAGGCAGGAGGATTGCTGTGATGTGAGTTAGAGGCTGAGCTCAGGTCCAGCCTGACCTACAAAGCGAGACCCTTTCTCAAAAAACCTAAAAAAAAAAAAAAGATCAATTTTTTGAGCAAAGCATGGGGATATGGTGGGGTTAATGTGTAGATCATTGTAGTAGTCCAGTTGGCAGATGGTAATAGCTTGAAGTAGGAAGGGAACTGGTGTAATGGAGAGAAATGTGTGAACTCAAGGGACAGGTTCAAGGCAAAATTAATTAGACTAAGTAATAAACTGGAAGCAAGGAATAAATGAGGAAATGTAAAAGATGATTATGTAATTGTGGTTTGAGAAAGTGGATGAATGATGGTGTGTCTGCTGAGAGAGGAAACACTTGAAGTCTATTGTTAAATGTGTGTTTATGTGTGGAAGGAAGGCCATGGAAGGCTGTGAGTTCAGTTTTGGATATGTGAGACTGAATGCATTTGAAACAACTAAGTAAAATGCTAAGTAGGCAAATGTATGTATATAGTTTTAGAATCCACATGAGAGTTTTAAGGTGGAAATGTAAATTTATGAATTATCTACATAAAGGTAGTAATCAAAGTTATGGCTATGATTTTATATAGACAGTAATTCCTTTACACTGGCAAGAGAAGAGAGCTCAAAACCAAGGCAGACATATAATGACTTAGTAAATGATATACTATGGAAAGAAAACTTAGAAGGAATGAATGGAAATTTTAGAGCAAAACCAGAAAGTGGGTGTGTGTTGTGGAAGCCAAGGAAAGAGGGTTAAAATTTGTTGGGTCACAGTGTTGTGTTCCTCAAATATCAAAGAAGATGCAACTGAAAAATGTTTTCTTTGAGTTTAGCAATGTGGACATTATTTTTAACTTGAATATAAATCACATAATGTAGTGGAAATGTAGAAATAAGCTTAGACTAGATTGGAGAATCACAGAAGGTGAGGGGATGATGATTACAATATTACATTTGGAAGAAGCTTTGCTTTGAAGCAAAGAATGAGATAGAACACTACTAGGTGGATAAGGAATAGGAGAGTTTTTTTTTAACAGGAAAATCTTTTTTTTTTTTTTGAGACAGGGTCTCGCTTTGTAGTTCAGTCTGGTCCCGAGCTCAGCCTCCAACTCACATCACAGCAATCCTCCTGCCTCTGCCTCCCAAGTGCTGGGATTACAGGCATGAGCCACCACGCCTGGCACTGTGGTATGTGGTACTGGTTGCTGCTGGGGTGTCTCCACACCCAGTATTATTATGTGGTTAACTGGGGATCAAAGCCCCACTCTTGCACTTGCAAGACAGGCGCCAGAACCACTGAGCTAAATCCCCGGCCCCCTTAACAGGAAAATCTTGATTACGTTTAAAGCCTATGGAAATGGTCTATTTGAGAAAGACAGAGTAAACATATGAGAAAGTGGGAATAAAGGAAAAGTTTCCAGAGAATGTTAGAGGAAATGAGATCCAAAGCATCAAGGGGCTGGCCTTCCATTAGAAGTAGACCTCCATCCTGCTATAAAATGTTGGATTGGGGAAAGTGATGGACCTGGGCATAACTCTATGTAGATTTCTGTGTGATAGTAGAATGTTGAAGTATTCTTGTCTGGTGGATTCTGTTTTGTCTATAAAATATTAGGTAGTGTTGAGGCATGAGAGTTAAATGGATGGGTAATAGATGTTGGACTAGGGAACATTCTGAAGTTTGAGGAAACTAATCCTATACATATTCAGAGAATGAACTGTTCTGGCAAGTGTAGTGTTCTATGACTGCTTTGAGTGGTATGCTTCAGACATATTATAATTATTCTAATTACTATAATATACTGTATACTCTTTTTCCTCTGAGTTTTCCCGCATGTCATTATCTCTGCCTGGAACACTCCTTCTGCCTCGTCTAATGATTTCCACTTGTCCTTCAGGTCTCAATTTACATGTTATGTCTTATAAAATGCCTGTATCTACCATCATGTATATGCTTCCACTTTTACCCTTACCTTCTTCACTATAATGCCATAGTTTATGGGATTGTGGTTGTTTGTTTAGCTGGTCATCTTCCCACTAAAATATATCCTCTGTGATGCCAGGGACCATACGAATAGGGACAATGACAGAATGGTTAGACCTACACTATAGCCCAAGGCCTGCCATATAATAGGCATTTAAGATACAGTTGAAGAGTGGATGCAGTGAACTCACTTTTGTAAGAGAATTGTGGCCATTAATTGTGAAACATCAATTTGATTAGCGTGGGAAATGTCTAGCAAATTACTAAAGCAGGGTTTGGTGTCTCTGTGGATGACTGACGTATAGGCTAACAGACTAAGGGGGGAAGACCCACCTTGGTAATGGATGGTACCAAACAATAGCCCTTTATACTTGATGGAACAAAAAAGTGAAAGAAGGAAGTGTGTTAATTTTTGAAGAGCCTTGTCTTTCCTAACACCTTTGGACATCAGTTTCCAGTTTCTTTAACCTTCCAGTGTAGACTCTGCTAGAAATTAGTGAGCTTCCGGGCCTTGCACTTCAAACTGTAAATACATCCTTGATCCCTCTTTTTCAGTGCTTCCATCTTCTGGGACTGAGCCACTTCTAGATCCTCCAGATCTCCCACGTATTGATGGCCATTATGCATTCTCTTGTCCCTGATTCTAGATGGCCACTGTGAATTTGTCTGGCTTTGCTGTCTAATGTCAGCCTATCTAGTACATTCCCTTGCACAATTATACATGCATTTTCTATTGATTTGGTTCCTCTAGGGAATCCTAACTATTATAAAAGGTAGTCACATGACTGGAAGGAAGATGAAACTCTTAACAGTGGTCTATCTGGATGAAAAGCATAATCTCTAAGACACACTGTGTCATTCATTAACTCAGACACTGGCTACTTTGCAGCACTGAAATGAAGGAAGTCCTGAGAGAGATGTAAGACTATAATTCTCTCTTCATTTTAAGTGCTAAGGTGAGCTCTAATAATCCAATAGTGTTGAAAGGGAGACATTGTGTTGCTAGAGGAAGCATGGACAGAAAGGAACACGACAATTCTGAGTTAGGCTCTAATTTACATGGGGCCAAATGGGATTGAGAGTCTTGGTAGTTGACTTCAACATTGTTATTTAATGCTACTCATTATTTCAGCAACCTGAGAGTAACAGCTGGACAGTGTGTGATGGAAACAGCTTCAGAGGGTAGGCAAACAGATCATGGCCTTGTCTTGGAAAAATATCACTTCTTAGTGCAAAAATAAACCCACCATTTTTGGTCCTCATTCTTAAAAAATACCAAGCTGCAGGATGTGCATGAATGTGGGTGCATAAGATGAGGACAAGGCAAGGACTAATTCAACTGGAGGAAATACTTCACAGCTAGGCTGTCTCTCAAGGATTTATAAAGTGCAAATACCATTTGGGCACTGGATTTAGTTACTTTTGCATATGCCCTGAAAGCTCACTTATCTATGGTGGATACATGTCATGGAGAAAAGAAGTTAGCAGTGAGAAGTTCAATTACTCTCCTAAAATATCAATCTCTTAGTAAGAGCCAAAATGACAGGCCTCTTTCTATACTGGATGTATTCTGAAGACATTTCTAAAGCCTTGCTACAAACAAGAGAGTAATAGCTATAAATATTACTCAGTAAGGTGTGGGGATGAGGCCCTTCTTCTAAGTCTCCCAATCTGAGTTTGTGATTGGTACTTCATGGATCACTTCACAGCATGGTACTTCTCTGCTTGTATTTTCCTTTCCTTTTAATTATCACCCCCCTCTTTTTTTTTTAAGACAGAGCCTTACACAGTAGTTCAGGCTGGCCCTGAGCTCGCTATGTAGCCCAGGCAAGCCTTGAGCTCACAGTAATCCTCCTGTCTATGTCTCCCGATTGCTGGGATTACAAGCATGAGTCACCAAGCCCAGCACTGTGGTATGTGGTACTGATTGCTGGGGGGTGTGAGTTTCACGTTGGCCATTGTTGTATGTGGTTATCAGGGATGGAACTAGATAATATGCCCTTGCAAAGCAGGTGCAAGAACCACTGAGCTAAATCTCCAGCCCATGACTCTTATTTTTTTCATAGTAGTTGTACCATTGTCCAGGTCTTAGGTATAGGATTTCTGTTTTGTCTTATTTCTGGAGTGACTAGTCTTCCTTTAGAATCCCAGCTTTGCGCTTTGTGAGGAGCACCTGCTCAGCTGGGAATATTAGTGTTTGCTGATCTGTTTTCTCCTGAGAATCACCTTAATGTAATCAGCCAAGCAATCCCCTAGGAAGCCTACATTTTTAGGGCTTCACTTCAGGCTAGGCTGTTTAATAAATCTATGTGAGGGGGCATAAGGTTATAGAAATGCCTTCTGAGAAAGTATTTGCCTTCTCCATGCAGCAGTTTCTTAGTGAGATGAGACTGTGTTGAGATTTCATGTCTTGGAATCAACTTGTTTTATAGAAGGGCAGCACAGGTCTGAAAAATTGACTTTGAGAATTCATGGGTTTCTGAGCCATTTTCTATGGCTAAAATAGTTACATAATCTAAGAAAAGGCACTAAGTGTTTACATTAATTCTTTTCATATTTTAAAAGAGAAAACTTATAAAGCAGTGGCAAGTCATACATGTATCTGATATTGAGTTACACAAAACTCTTGTGTGTGGAAGAAATTCTTGACCCCAAAAGGAATTTCTACGCAATAAATCTTCATTTATAGCCTATGCATAAGGGGGGAGTGGTGGTGTGTCTTGGTGGTTGAGAAGAGGACTTACAGGACTCATGGTCTACATTTTAGCTGTTTAGATTGAGGGTGCTATTTGGCTCTGATAAGCCTTTGTTTTCATATCTGTAAAATGGAGAAAATAATAGTACCCAACTCATAGGTTTTCTAAGGATAAAGAGACACAATTAATACTTGGCATAGAGCCTGACAGTAAGTGCTTAATAATTGTTCATAAAACTTAAGGGAACTTAAAAAAAACTATCATTTTCAATCACCTCCCAATGAGAGCAGATCCAGTTATATGTATATAAAGAGCTCTTTGTTCTGCTAAATACCTTGACAGTTTTGGGTAAGCAAGTCTCGATGAGAGATGGAGAGACCCAAATTCTTTTGCCTACTCTTTTCTTCTTGCTATCTTCTTACTTTTAAAAATTTGTTTTTGTAGCACTTATTGCTACTGTGGGTGAATTATGTCCTCCCCCCAAGGTATGTTGAAATCTGTGTTCATTTTCTATACTGCCACAACAAATATTATATACTGGGTGGCTTAATACATTTTTGCCAGCTTGAAACACACTGGTGCTACATGTATAAATTTCCAATCAGGCAGCTTGTACCACCTGATGGGACTGTCCCATGCTGCCCAATGGGACAATCATGTGTGTACCATGTGGGTAAGAGCTGTGTAGCACAGACACATACAAATTATGGTCTCATTGTGAATGTGTTAAATTACAGAAAATTATTTCATCACAGTTCTAGAGACTTGGCAGTGCAAGGTCAAGGTGTTGCTTTTGAACATCTCTCCAGTGGCTTACAGATGGTCTCTCTCTCTGTTTCTTTTTCTCTCCTCTTTCTCTATGTTCTAATTGCATTAGGATCCATTTTAACTATCTCTTTTAATCTCAGTTACTTTTTAAAATATAATACATTAAAGTATAGCTATATTCTGAGGTCATAAGGGTTGACACTTCAACATTTATATTTTGAGGTGAAGGGGAGCACAATTCAATTAATAGAAAAGTCCTAACCTCTAGTATTTGTGAATGTGACCTTATTTGGAAAAAGTATCTTTTTAGATGTAATGATGTTAAGTGAGGTCATACTGGATTGGGCTGGGCCTCGAATCCTATGACCCATGTCCTTATGAGGAAGAGGAGACAAAGAAGGCCATGTGAAAATGGAGGCAGAAACTGTAGTCATGTTATCACAAGCCAAGCAATGCCAATTGCTGTGAGCCACCATCAAAAGCAAGGGGAAGCAAGGAAGGACTCCTTCTTAGAGTTATCAGAGGGAGCATGGACTTACCAAGATCTTGATTTTAGATTTTTAGCCTCCAGAATTGGGCAAAAATAAAATGCTGTTTTAAGAGACTCAGTTTGTGATAGCTTGTTATAGCAACATTGAGGAGCTAATACTGTATCTGACATTATACATTTGTTATCTCTGTGGGCTTCTCTATGCTGTAAGCTCCATAAGGGGATAGACTTGAACTATCTTGGTTGCTGTTATATTGTCAGCATAATGGATATTAATGAGTCCATAAGGGCATAGACTTGAGATGTCTTGATTGCTATTATATTGTCAGCATAATGGAATTTACTGAGTGGCTCAATATTGAAGGGAGAGGCTGAATAGCAGACAAAGAAGGAAAAGGGAAGAAGACGTTGAAAAGGCAAATAATCATGAGCCTCAAATATACTAAACTACTAAATGAGTGGACTTCTGATGGGAGCTGATAAAGTTTTTGAGTCTTGTGTTTAATTTGATATGTTAGAAAATAGAAACAAAATATGGAAATTGGTTGCTAGTGTAGTCTTAGAAGCATAAATCCATAGTGGATAGAAGTCAAATGTATCATGTTGAACTTTCACAGATCATGACAGTAGCAAGGTTCAAGCCACCAATGATACCTACATCCCCAAGTGGCAAGGGGCCTAGTGGACATCTGGTTTGCATTTAATGAATGTAGTCTTATAGAGTGATCTTTGATTCTCCTGACATTTTTACATGATATTTATGTCTACCCATTTCTTCTGAGTTTAGGGAAACTTTTTAAAACTTTTAATTCTTGAGTTTAGTTTTCTGCAGTAGCACACCTGGCTTCAGTGTATTTTTTTTTTTTTGTTTTTTCATTTGAAATAAATCTTTTGTGACCTTAAGTGGCTCTGTTTTTGGAAAAGAAATGTCATTTCACCTTTTACTATAAATTCAGATGACATTTTTATATTGCAAATTATTTTTGTCAAAAAAAGTCTCTTAAAAGATCGGTGTTCTGAATCCTATGTAGGTCTCTGTATTTTGAATCACTGACTCTCTTTCTTCTTTTTAAATTTCCATAGGTTTTCTCTGTTTCTTTGTTTGTTTTTTTTTTTTTTTTTGAGACAAGGCCCTGAGCTCAGCCTCGAACTCACACCACAGCAATCTTTTTGTCTCTGCCTCCCGAGTTTTGGGATTACAGGCGTGAGCCACCATGCCCGGCACTATGGTATGTGGTACTGATTGCTGCTGGGTGTGAGTCTCCACACCCAGTATGGTATGTGGTTACTGGGGGATCAAACCCTGGCCCTTGTGCTTACAAGACAGGCGCCAGAACCACTGAGCTAACTCCTCGGCCCTGTTTGTTATTTCTTTCTTTCTTTCTTTTTTTTTTAATCTTTATTGGTACATTAAATATACACATCATGATTGCACTCCATAATGGGGATTTGTACCAGTATAAGACACAACTTAATTCTCATTTTTTCCCATAGCCCTACCCACCCTACCACCCCCCCATATACATAAAATTTGTTTCCTTACTTTTTTGTTACAATCTCAACATTGTCCCCTTT
>PVIR01025127.1:0-24883 GCA_004026965.1 Petromus typicus | reverse complement strand
TCTAAAAGCTACAACATGCTGTGGACCTATCACCACTATCCCAGAGGTTACTACTTGAAACCAGCAGCTCTCTTTTGTAAGGAAAATTATTGTGGAAATTTCTGGAACCTCTCAATGTTCTGTTTAAGTAAAAATGCTGATATAATTAATCGAGGAAAGAAAAGCATCCTAAAATTTCACAGCTTTCTCAGTGTAAAGCCTCACACTGCATCTTCAAGGAAAATGAATGAAAAAGACCCCTCAGCAGAGTGACTGTCACTTCGAGCTTTCTTCACAGAAAGTTTTCTTAGTTTTTCTTTTGTGGTTTTTAAATAGCACATATAATGGGCCCTAATGGTGCATGAGTGGAATCTTAGAATTTGGGTGACGGATCACAAGGTGGAGTATAACCGGGCCTATTTAGTGACTTTAGTGGATGACTTTTAGTGGATGTCTGGAAAAAAAAGTGAGATTGTAGTTCAGTTTGAAGATGTTAGATTTAAGCTCCATAACTGCAAAGGTTAAAAAAACCTGGTAGACAGATGATAGTTAAATAGATCAAAGATATAAGACAAACATGAAGACAGCTAAAATGAGTAAGTACATAGCCTCTGTTTCATTTCACTATGAAGAAAAGGACGGGCAATAGGTTTATTATCAGGTTGGGGCTCAGGTTATGGACCCCAAGACAAGACCTTACTAAGCTTATTTGGCTAGAAACAGTGAACAGTAAACATATTAAATCTTCTTCCCTACTTCCCCAGCTCGGGACCCCAGACAGGGAAAACATCTTTGAAAGACTGAAAAGGTGGTTGATTTTTTTCAGACATCTCAGGCCATATTTCAGGTGCTACAGACTTCCCAGGGATATTCTCCTAAGAAATGACCACCCAGTACTCAGAGCCACCAAGGAGCCCAGAGTAGGTCTTCCCAGGCCTGGACGCAAAACACACAGACACCAAAGTGCTCAGGTAAAGGCTCCCTAGGCCCAGCTACCAGGTTCCCAGAGCTAACAAGAAGCCCAAGATAGGTCTCCTCAGATCTGGCCACCAATCATGTGAGAGGCCAAAGGCTGAGCCACCAGGCACCCCGATACATGAAGGTGACACATGAAGGAGAACTTCCCAAGCCTGTCACTGGGCAGGCATCCCGAGACAACAAAATCCACCCGAGGCCTTCACAGACCTGTCCCTGAGCTGTCTAGAGTCAACAAGGAGTCCAGGGGAGCTCGGCCTAAGTGTGGCCATGAGGGATCCAGGGACATGAAGGTAACCCCAGGAGTCTTCCCTGAGGTGGCCATGATGTACTCAAAGACACCAAGGCATCCAGGGAAGGTGTTTGCAGGCATGCCTAGACCACCAAAGGACACTAGGAAGCCCAGCTGATGTCCACCCTGGCCCAGCCTCCACTCTGAGACCCCTTGCACAACTCCAGCCCTTATTCCTGAGTGTGGGAAAACAGGACCACCAGGGACATTCTTTTGGGGCAAGAGCAGTGCTGGGAATTTGCAAGCTAGTGTCCTTCCATGTTCACACCAAGGGAGGGGGGGATGGGAGGTAAATCTATAGCCTGCAGAGTCACCGCTATCCTCCCTGAGAAAAAACCTGTCACACAGATAGATGTGTGTGGTCTGGCAAGAAAAGGGCACCTGGGCATAAACAGCCTCCTAGTGGTATAAAGCCATAGCCATTCAGATAGGAGGCCGCATAAACAGACCACCCATGATGGGTGGACAGGGCCTGATGCTTCCTGCTGGCTGACATACACTTCGTACAGAGCACACCCTGTGCTTGAAGCAATCTCTGGGATCCTTTATGCCATTTACTTCAGAGCTACAAAATACCCACAAGGCCAGCTCAGCTGTTCAGTAATGGGAGGCATAGAGGAGATTCCTGCCAGAGCTTGGAGAGGTATGAGGGCTGGAGGAGGGAATGTGTCAGACACCACCCCTAATAACTCATCTCAGGACTGCAGGCCCATGTCTTCCCCTGATATCCTCTCTGTCCAGCTATTGTTGGGAACATCACTGAAGGGACACTGGCACTATCACTTTTCTGCCTTCTTCCATTTCACACCGTTTCAGCTCTTGCATCAGTGTCCACGTGGCACTGGCCTGCCTTTCACCCCTTCCCAAGTCCTACACATGCTCTGATTACTAGAGCTATGTTCATCAAAAACATCATGGCCTCATTTTACTTTGTCCATTTCCTTGCCACTTGTTGTCTGTTCAAAGCCCGACAGCCGGGTCCTTCCAGTGAGGCACTGCACCACATTCCAGAAGGGAGGAGGCAGCTGTGGCCAGTCAGCCTTTGATGCTAAGGGCCCTGCGCTTGAGCTCTTCCCCGGGCTACTTCAGCAACATCCAGGGATCATCCTGAGTGTCATAGGCGGGCTCACTGCAGACAGGTCTCTGTTTTCTCTACATTTAGATGTCTTGGTTAACACCTGGCCCCCAAATTCTAGTATTTATAACTAACTGTTCCCTTCTAAAATTTAACTTTAGTTCAGGCTTCCACTTGTGCAGCGGGGCTCTTCTGTCCCCCTGTGGCACAAGCCACTAAGAACTTAGAAGCCCAAGCCCCAAGCCAAGGGCGGGGATCTAAGTCCCGCCCTGCACCCTCCTGGGGTGTCTCGGATTGGCCACTGACTGACTCCATGTCCCTCAGTGCTGCACACAGATTGGAAACCAATGGCCGGGGCCTTCAGAGGTCTGTCTGCTGTGGCTGTGGCAGGGCCGCAGCCCACACTCTGGTGGAGCCCTGTGTGATCTTTCTGGGGAGCCAGGACTTCCACCGTCCCTCCTTCCTGATATCTCCAGGGCCTCTGCCTCCACTGCGCGGGACAGAATGACAGGAAGGTGAATTATGCCTCTGTGGCAGTATGAACTAGGAACATCCCGTCCTTTTTCAGCCTGGTCACAGGGTCACTACAGGAGGAAACGAAGCCGCCAGGATCCCTGGGGGTGGCAGAGGCCCCTGCCTGTCTAGATATCACGGCAGGAGCTGGTGTTCGCCATTCTTCCAAGAATATATAGAAGCCACTCTTTGCAGACTCTTATCTCGGCGCTGACCACGGTTTGGGGACCACGTCAGCAGTACTCGCCATCACCTTGGGCTTCTGCGCTGGGGCGGAGCCCCCACAGTCACCCTGAGCAGCGGGAACTGCAGCCCCCTGCGAGGTGCTCTTTTGCTTCCATGTTCCAGATCCAGCTGCTGGTCGCTGCTGTTCACCCACGCGGATGGCCTGTAGCTGGGTTCCCAAGCTGGCGCTGGTGATCACGGCCACACACAGCGCTAGGGGACAGCTCCTGTCCACGGCCTGGGCGGCCTCTGCAAAGTGCTTCAGGGGCGCCCAGGGTCCTGAAAGGCGGCCTGTCCTGACCAGCAGGGGCGCCCAGGGGTGAGGGACAGCAGACCTGCTCCCAAGACGGGCCTCCTTCCTGCTCTTCTTTGTAAGTTATTCTTATCCCAGGGATCTAAGAACTTGTGACGCCAGAGGAAGGAGACTTACTCGGAGAGGCTCCAGAGGGCAGCCTTGGACCAGCGAACGTGAGTTTCACAGAGTTTAGATGCAGAGATTTCTCAAGTTCCAGGAGCCTGGAAGCAGGAAGCTCTCGCTGTCGCTGTCGGAGGTACAGCGCTGTGGGGGAGGAAGGACCAGGCGGCCACGCAGGGAATCCACAGGTCAGAGGGGAGCAGGTAGCGCGGCTCCTCTTCAGGGCTGGGATTCTTTACTGTGATCCTAACAAGACTCTGAGAAATGACAGAAAGCAGGTTCCCTTGGGGATGGAGTGTAGTTCAGGGGTAGAGCTCTTGCCTAGCACGTACCAAGGCCCATAGTACAAAAAACAAACAAACAAAAAAACAAAACAAAAAAACAACAACAAAACAAAGCAAAGCAAAACAAAAAACAAAACAAAACAAACAAACAAACAACAACAACAAAAACCCAAAATGAAACCAAGCCAAGCAAAAAGAATACAAGTCAGGCATGGTGATATACACCTGTAATCTCTGCACTCCGACGGCTGAGACAGGAGGACTATTGCAAGTTCAAGGCCAGCCTGGGCTCCATACGGCGCTCAAAACCAGTGAGACTGTCTCAAGAATCCAACACTTACCAGACTGTTACCAGATGCTCTTCAGGTGTTTAGACGAGGAAGGAGCCTAATGTTTTAATAACCTAGTCTCTGCGCTCTTATTTCTCTGCTTTTCCTAGTGTATTATTAATGAGAAACTGTTGTTGGGAAATAGTAACCATATTATAAATTCAAAAGAGTCGCAAAGATTTAGTGTGTCCTTTATTTGATGAACTCAGTGAAAACCAGAGTAGGGACTGCCTTAGAGACCCTGCAACTACAGGGTCCTCATTTGGCAAAACACTTTATTCATACCTGCTTATGTGGCAGAAAAAAATACATACATATATTTCCCCATTTAACATGAAAAAAGAAAAGGAAATAAATATAACCAGTAGGAAGGTAGTTAAACCATTAAAATAATTACCAGTTAAGCTGGAGCAAATGACTTCCCGAGGGGAAGATTTCAAGGAAAGGGGCAGAGCCACTGAAGTCACCGCCATTAGGAAGAAAGATGAAAACTCCTTGACAGGACGTTTTCTGATTCTGAAGGAGAAAATTCATCCATCATTTTGGACAATGGCTCTTTCCATCCCTGTGGCAAAAACTCTTTCTACATTTGTGATTCCAGCCACATCCAGGCAAGGGTAATAGAACATTGGTAGATTTTTTTTTCCTCATGAGCTTGATTCTATCTGATTGTAAACCAGATCAGTGTAACCCAAAGTGAGCAATTGAGGCAAATGATAAGTTCTGTTTTCTTATATCCAAACTGAGTACACATTTAAGAAACTTTTTTTTGCACAAAGATTAATTTGACTCAAGAACTGTTCATGAAAATGAAAAAGTTATCTTGCATGGAAATAGAAACAAAATTTATTTTCAAATTATACTTAAATTCATAAGCCAGTAAATGTATAAATTCAGTATTTTTTAGCTTTAGCTTCAAATGAAGATTGAAATGGTTTAAGGCTCTATCTTTTTATATCAAAGATTGTCATGTACAACCTCTGGTGAAATTTTACATTAGAAATTTTGGGGATGATTTCATATATTAATGCAGGATCCAGGTACATGTTAGAGGGAAAAAGGGGGTAAAACTAGAACCTGAACAGATATTTTAGCTCTTTACTAATAACAGAGAAAGAGAGACAGAGAAGGAGAAAGGGTGAGAGAGGCAAAAACAATGACTTGCTTCTCAGGAGATTAATTTTTAATGTTGCTGGCCAATTATTCTGAGAGCAAAGCAAAGCAAAGGATTTCCAGGGGGAGGCTTTTCTGACTTTATGATCAAATAACTTAAAAGGATCATGCCTTGTTAATAAAGCAAATTTGTGTGCATATGAAGCTCAAAACTGTGAGGCACTTTAGAGAGAAGGCACACAAATGAAAGCAAGCTTTTACTCTAAAAAGTTCTGAAGATAAAAAAAATATGTGATGAAGAAAAAAATATATACATAGTTGTCCCCGTTCAAGAGGCCTTTGGTAATACATTGGTGCATTGTGTCCCTGCCTGTCAGTATGGATCCATTTGCTACTTCATAGTTTTAAAGTAGAAATTGGGATTATGTTTATTTTTAAAAACAGTATCTTTGGGCAGTATGTCATGCTGTATAGTTATCACCTAGATTTTAATAGGATAGGATTTTATTTGAGACAATATTTATCACAAGGCAACTGGTAGACAAAAACAGCGATGCGGTATTAGTTCATGTAATAATCCCCAGGACAGCTGGGGCCTTCCCAACTGTGCTGAGGAGCTGCACCGGGGTGAACTTGACAACACTTGCTCAACAAATGCATGAATGAAAGAGGGCAGAGTGTATTTCCTGTCTCCCCAAAGTTATTTTCTATTTTCTATTCATACTACTAATTATTGCATTGGATACATTCTTTGTATTTTTCAGTGCCAGGCACAGAAGTTAATATATGGTAGGCATTCAAAAGCTTATTTGTTAAGTGGCTAATATGCTGCCGGTGAGGACAGAGACAGGTGCACTGTGGCGGGAGGCTTCCTAATTCCTCACGTATTAATAAGAACACAGATTCAGATTTCAGTATTACATGTGACCTAAATTCCTCTTGTCGTCCTTAGTTACCCAACAACCACAGTGCATTGAGGCCGGAAGCGGCTCAGCTCTCATGAGCTATTTCTGTCTGATTGATATATTTACAACAGAGGTGGAAATGACTCATCACTGCTAAATCAATACGGCTGTGATATTTCAGGAAACAGCACTTTTAGAGTCTTCCATATATTATTTTATTTATATAAAATATAAATATATGTATTATTTTCCCTTCTAATTTCTATAATTATCACAATTTCATACTTGTATGGAGGTGGAAAGTAGGCTCTCATTATTTGAATAGAAAATAGAATCAAATCAGTGATGCTAGCTCTACTGTAAAAGCTCAATAATTAGTATTATGAATACAAAATATAAAATAATTATTTTACAATTATAAGATCAAAAAAATATGTATACCAGTAAGGTGGTAAAACTTACATAGATTTAATTACTAAAAATGTGATTATTATCCAAAATGCAAACATAATTTTATTTTAAGAATACATACCTAAGGGTAGGGATTTGGCTCAGTGGCACTGCACCTATCTTGCAAACCTATCTTGCATCCGAGTTTCATCCTTGGTCTTCCCAAAAATTTTTTTAAAAAATAAAAACAATGCTTAAGCACTTAAAATACTTACCCTGGTTGCTGTCATTGTGTTGAAGAGCCTCAAGTTAGGTACATATATATACTTGTCACCAAATATTATGCATAAATATTTACCAATTTGTACTTTGCTCGTACAATTAACACCCAAATATCTACATTAAAATTCATACAGTAAAGTAAATGCACAGAACTTCTTTCCCGCCCAAATGCATTCTCCTCCCCAGAAGTGACCTTTGGGAAGGTTGTGTGTTATTTACCTAGATTTCTATAAATTGTGATATAAATTGGCCCATGCACATATGCAGAGCAGTAGTTTTTATATATCTTGTCTCACTTATTCAGTATTTTTGTTTTGTTTTGTTTTTTGGGTTTTTGTTTGTTTGTTTGTCTTTTTTTTTTTTTTTTTTTGAGATAGGGTCTTGCTTTATAGTTCAGGCTGGTTCTGAGCTCACTATGTGTCCCAGGCTGGTCTAGAACGCACAGCAACTATCCTACCTCTGCCTCCCAAGTTCTAGGATTAAAGACATGAGCTACCATGTCTGGCATTGTGGTATGTGGTTACCGGTGATGGATGGCACTAGGGACCTTGCACTTACCAGGAAGATGCTGGAACCACTGAGCTAAATCCCCAGCCCCACAATATTTATGTTTTTGAAAACTCTGTATCTAAATGTAAATATGCCTAGTTCTTTTTACTGTTACTTTGAAATCTATTATGATTTATTATGAAGATTTACTGTATTTAATAATTTATCTATGATATATATATCTACAAAATTTTAAAATTTGTATGTATTTCTCAATCAACTACTACAAGTGTTCCATCAGTTTCCTGTTCCAACTACAGTGCACGATGGTAAGTTCTCTTCAACTCTAGACATTGAAAGTGTTTATGATTTTTTTGCACAAGTCAGGGTGGCATGGAAGAGGGGTATTGCAGGGCAGAAACAGTCCATGGAAAAGCAGGCAGGAGATAGAACTACACTGAGCTGCAGCAGCTAGCCTACCTTCTCTCTCTGCCTTTTTATTCCATGTAGGCTATTGTCCTATTGATTGGTTCTACTCACACTCAGGGTGGGCCTACAATTATCCACACTCATTTCCAATCAGTGGACTGATTTGGTAACACATGCCCTCAATCTGGGTATCGCATGCCCTAAATATAGTTAACTCCAAAAGTTCCATCTACAAGCACTTGAAGCTTTGGGAAAAGACATCCAGATTCAGTCCATAACAGATGCCCATATGTTTCATTGCATTCAATCTCTTATAATATGTTGCTTTCATTGAAGTACAGTTACTGGTGCCTGTGGGCGTTTTTCTAGAATTTCCCTCATCCAACACCCATGGGTACCAAATCCACAATGCTCAAGTCAGGTATATAAAGCAGTATAGAACTTGCATATAACCTGCACACATCTTCCTGCATACAGTAAAGAATTTCTAGATTATATATAATTTTGAATACAATGTAAATAATTGTTATAGTGAATACTTGTTATAGCGTATTGTTTAGGCAATGAAGAGAGGAAAAAAGTCTATTCATATTCATTACAGAGTCAATTTAATATATATATGTATACCTTTAAAATATGTATATATATATATATATATATTATTTACTTTTGCTTGAAACTATGGGCATAGAAGGCAGAGTATATGCCTAAAAATTAGCTTTGCACAGGTATCTATTAAAAGAATAGTGAATGTTTTAATAGTCTTTTCAGATAAATGTGGATATTTTTCTTTGCTACACCACAAATGGCCATGTAATAGTCTCACAGATGTTAATTTGAATGCCAAACTGAAAACTTACTTTTTGTTTGTTTGTTTGTCTTTTTTTTTTTTTTTTTTTTTTTTTTTTTTTTTTTTTTTTTTTTTTTTTTTGAGACAGGATCTTGTTTTATAGTTCAGGCTGGTTCTGAGCTCACTATGTGTCCCAGGCTGGTCTAGAACTCACAGCAACTATCCTACCTCTGCCTCCCAAGTGCTAGAATTAAAGACATGAACTTTAAAGACATGAAATTTTTTTTATTTTGATATACTGAAATCCATTGATCTGTGTCATGTTTTTAGTAGATCTTTTATCCACGTATTTTGTAACATGATGCACTGCTCATGGCAAATATTGGCTCACTCGCGTGTGGTCTTCTAATTAATAAAACATTGTATCATATATAAAATAACATATCCCATTCATTAACATCATTACTGAGGGCAGAAAAGCCGTCAAGTATGAGAGAGCTGACAAATTCACTGCGGTGAATCAGAGTTCTCCAAAATTTTAAATTTCATCTACAAACTTGAATTTTTACCATGAGGAATAAATTTTGTCAGTTTTCTCCTTTGAAACAATAGACTCATAACAGATTCCTCGGAGTTCCTGTCTGCCTGTAACGACATTCAGGAGGGGTGGGTATGTGACCCTCTGACCTGTTTCTATTCCATGTCCTCTTTGGATCAAGATGCTCTTCGTAAAGCTAGTCTATTGTAAGTTTTACTGAAATAGAGGGTTTTGGAGGGCAGGGGTGGAGGAAATGATTTATAATGGAAAGATTTATCAAATAAATTAAATTACTTTTAAATCCTACAAACACTTCTTTATCATCCTATGTCTCCTCTGGTGGATGACGCCTTGGCTTCCTCTTTTATTTTTGTCTCCACACGGCCCCAAATGCAACCCCTTCCCTCCATAGCTTTTTCTCTGTTTTTAATTTTACTATTTTTTCTTTGTTAAGTGCATCCTTTTAATTCTAGCATCTACACTTTCATCTACGAAAATTGGCAATATTGGGGCTTCAGTGACCAGAATTTGTGCTTTCTAGGTAACATGAAAGATTTTAAAGGACATTTTGGTTCAATCATACAACAGGTTCTTAAAATGTTTACATATATTTGGAAGAGAAAATGATACATCAAGCCTGATGTGCCCATTTGACAATGGTTTATGATCAATAAAAAGCAATTTTCTCTCTTCCTTTCTTTGTGTGATCAATTTTTGTGATTTATGATTTGATTTTTTATTGCTTAAAGGCAGTCACGGAAGGCAGCTAGTCTGCATCTGAAGGTCATTCCCGAATAAGTGCAGCCTCGTTCTGGGCCCCTTGGGGTCTCAACACACATCAGTTCAAGACGTAAGGGTTGATACAAACACAAATGGGCTTTGATCAGATATATTGGCTGCCCAGAAAGCCAAGCACAAGGGAATATGCTGATGCGTCAGAGCACAATAATGAAGGTCTTCACAGATCTGTAGGTCTGTATTCATTCCCAACTCACTGTCTCTCCCAATCAGTTCCCATCAAATAGCTTAAAGACTGGAAAGCTCAACTTAATGTTCTGTCTCAAACTCAATGTTCCCAAAGCCTTCCAACCTGACAGCAGTAAAATATTGCAATCTATTAATCTATGGTTCCAAGAATTTTACAGAATGCTTTTGTTAAATGATTTCCAGCAAGGACATGTTAAAGTGCATATGTCTTATTTGTCTGAAAAGACGTTGAAATGGAAACAGGTCACTGAAGGGACTCAGTCAGACAGTCAGATCCTTTTTAAAGACCTTGTCACTCAGCTTTTAATTTGTGACATTGGAGGCACTTACTTGCCTACAGAGACGAAAGTTACCAATTGATCCAAGAGATATGCTGTGCTTGACAGGACTCTGTAAATATAACGCAGACACTGGAATGGATTTTAAAATGAATCTTGCTACTCTAGCTTTTCTCCCATCCCCAGATCACGGAAAAGACTCTGTTAACAATCAGAGGCTGAGATGATATTTGAAAGCTGTACTTATTGGGGCTCCAACCTGGAACTTTTGTTTGCTAAGTTATATTTAGCTATTATCCTGCATACTTCTGCCTGCCACCAACTCCCCCAAATAGTCTCCCATCCTTAATGTGAGATCTACCTCAGTGCTTCCTTCACAGTCTCAGCTTCTCCCCTACTCAATATCCCAGCCTCCAGAGCAGATGGCACAATGCTTCCACATGGCAGAAGAACTGAGCAAATATTTCAGCACAGTGAAGAAATTGAGCACCTACAAGATTTAAAAATTTGGATTCTACTGAGGTTCTTTGCAACTTTGGTATAAGATTTGTGCATTTAGGTTTTGACATCCTAGGAAGTAAGTTGGAACTCTTTATAAGAATAGAGACAAATTCTCTCTCTTCTCACAGAATAAAAAATTGTCCTCAGCAACGACTCCATTAAACTCTGAGCATGCCCCTGTCATCAGGGCTATCTATGCAACTTTCTACATACCAGCTCACCAGATTTAAAACGGTTCCTTCCTGAGTCCAGGCTTCGCACATTTGAGATCAAGGCCCATGGTTTGATTGTATTTTTCTAAGTCAGGAAACTTTCATCACATAGACGTGTAGGAATCACAAAATCAGGATAGTATAAGGAAAACACTCCATTAACAATCAAATCCTGAGATAATACATAAAGACTGTACCTGTTATGGTTCTAATCTAGAACTTTTCCTTTTGAAGTAATAAAGAATAATATATAAATAAATAAATATATAAATAAATAAATATATAAATAAATAAATATATAAATAAAAATAATAATATATGAGATACTATATACCTACCCAGTTTGTTAAAGAAAAAGCTAGATTAAGTGATGCAGATGTCAGGAAACTCTACCTGAACTATTCATTTTCCTTCATTCCTTCCTCTCTCTCTCTCTACATTCTTTCCTTTCTTCCTTCTTTCCTTCCTTCTTTTTCCTCTTGTTCTCTCCCTCTTTTCCTTCCTTTCTTCCTTCTATACACAGGAAGAGACAAGACTTTGCTACTCCGTTGTGCTGGGAACTGTGTACAGTCAGCTGGGTCAAAAGCTTGTTTCGACGCAATTTTTTCATTAGCAAATGACCTTGTATTCCTGGTTGATTCCTCTGACCAAGATTTCTATTAAGTTAATAGAAAAGATTAAATCAAGATAATGAAAAGATTTATAATCCCCTTAATGCAACCATTCATTTGTAAATCTAATTACAGTGACAGGGTAGAGCCTGAGTCATCCTTCTTTCCTGATGAGGAAGTTTTCTGTTAGGGAGCACTCACCTCTGGGGAAAGCAGAAATATCAGTGAAGTTTTCAGGCATCTGACTTTAGTGAAATGGACTCAAAAAGAGCAGGTTAATGCCTCTAAGTGTGCATTAGTGGTAGCAACTACAGGAGTGACTGAAGACATCTGTGAGAATATTTCCTTCCCTTGCCTCATACTTTGCAAATAGAGAGGCTGATATACAATGGTAAAACAGTTCCCGACTGATAAATGAAAAAAATGCACACAAATGACCACTCCATTCAAGCTAAAAGCAGGCTCTCAGAAAAGATGGCCTTGCATTTGAGGGAATGTGATTTGTAGAAGTAGGAAATGGTTGTCGCCTTGGTGAAAAATGAGAAGTAACCCTGGAGAAGGGCGCCATATTCATCAGACATTCCCTTCTTTTCATTTTGCTATGAGTTAGAAATTAGCTTGCGTGAAAGCCTTTTAATTGTAGGTGGATCTGAGACTCTGTATTCACTCATGTAACATCGTTGGGTCTCTCTTCACTTTAATTTCACTATGTAATGAAGTTTGGAGGTGGGGAGAAGTTGTGGGAAATGGCACAAATGCAGTTTATTTCTCACCTTTTATACAGACATTAGAGTTTTTGTTCAAAAAAGAAATATATATATATATATATTTATAATATATAATACTTATATAGTATAATATGTATATATTGTTTTAAATTATGAAGTTAACTACCAGAAGCATAGTGAACTAAAAGCTGTGATTAACCCATTGGATAGAACCAGATGATAAGACTAACTTTCTACTTTCAAAGCTTCCATGACAATTTAATTTTTTTCTTTTTTCCACCGTATACAAATATCACCTTAATGAAAACAAAAGAAGTAAGTCACAATGATTTTTAAGGTCATTCCTGTCAGGAGATCAAGCTAGTTGTACATCTACACCATGAAATACTATGCAGTTGCTGGAAGTGGTTTGGTGAGATGAATGTAACTGTTCTGAGGGGGAAAGATGTCGAAGGGAAGCAGATGAGAAGTAGCTCCTAACCATATGTCTGATCTCTCATTTGTAGAAGAAGAGAAGTATTTCTGTAGAGGATTTTTTTTTTTTCGCTAGGTTTCTCAGGGCAGTCCTAGTGTGTCTTTTGTCCAGGGGTAATTACTACTAATGCGCTTATCTTCTTACAAAATTTTCCCAGCTTGAACCACAAATTCCATGAAGATCCAAACTTATCCTGTGTGTCCACATGTGTATGTGTGAAGAAAATAATTGTTGAGGGCTATTTAATAAAGATGGAAGGGCAAGACTTTGCTTCTTCACTCTGTATGGTGCTGAATTTAATTTTACAGTGAACATGTATTAGACTGCTTCGGTTTTGAATATTTTTGGAAGGGGGTTAGCATAACTCAGGAATATATCTTCCTCATAAAAATGCAAGTGATACATACAACACAAAGTGGCCCTTGATCACTCTCATATTTCCATGTACTAGTCTGTTTTCTGCTGCTAATGGCAAAATGCCACAGAACAGTTACGTTAGAAAGAATAGAGGGTTATATTGATTCACAGTTCTGGTCTGAGGTTCAGGGTCATGTATAGTGCTGCCTTCTTGCTACCCATCTTGAGATGGCATAGGACGTCACAGGGCAAGAGGCAAGATGTAAGTGTGTGTGTGTGTGTGTGTGTGTGTGTGTGTGTGTGTGTGTGTGTGTGTGAAACTCAGTCTCCATCTTCTTAGAAAACCACCAAGATTCAATCATGAGAACTCTACCCATCTAAGACCAATCACCACCCAAAAATCTCAACTCTAAATACCATGGTCAGAATGAGTTTCCACCATCTTAATCCCTAATCTGGAGATGAAATTTCAACAGGAGCCTTTGAGGAGACAAATCATGTTTAAGCCTTGACAACTAGCTTCCACACCCGAGATCACTTCTAAAATCTCACAAATAAATATTAAAATTTTAATGAAAGTCAGATTAATTTGCACTTTAAACTTCCAGAACTTTCTATGTCTATGCTGATAGCCTCTTTCTTTTTAACTGTAGTGTACCAGTCTATATAGCCATGTGAGTAGAATATCTCCCTAAAATTTATGTTAAAGATCTATACTCTAGCAGCTCAGGATATGGACATATTTACAAAAAAGGATTTTAAAGAGATCACTTAATCATTTCAGTGATCATGTGGGTGGGCTCTAATCTGATAGGAGTTGAGAAGAGGAAATCAGACAGAGGCAGACACAGAGTCTCCCATGTGAAGACATGGGGATATGACATTTGCCTAGGAAGCCAACGAGAGTAGCAAGTCTTGGAAGAAATAAACCCCACCAACACTCCCATCTCAGGCTTCAGTCCTAATGAACAGTGAGAAATTATTTCTGTTTGAGTGACTCAGTCTGTGCTACTGCATTCTTGCAATCTCAGTAAGATAGTACACATGATAGTACTATCCCATAATTTTCCTAACCATTGCCCTGTTGGTGGACATTTAATTCATTTCTCTTCCTTTTTTTCTATTAAAAATATTTCAGGGACCAGGAAGTTAGCTCAGTGGTTCCTGTGGTTGCCTCACAAATACAAAGTACCAAGTTCTATTCCCAGTACCACATATCACAGTGCTGGGCATGGTTGCTCATGCCTATAAACCCAGAAGTTGGGAGGCAGAGGCAGAAGGATTGCTGCAAGTTCTAGGCTAGCCTGGGATACATAGTGAGTTCAGGGCCAGCCTGAAATGCAAAGTGAGACCCTGCCTCAAAAAAAGAAAGAAAAAAAACCTAAAGAAAAATATATGTATATTTCTGAAAATTTTTATGCATTGTTCTGCATTCATAAACATAAGGATATGTTTTTGTCACAGTGTGAAAATTCTCTTTAGTATAAAAAATGGAATTGATGGGTTAAACATGTATTATCTTTTAAAAGAAAAAAATGATCTTTCTAAGTGAACCACAAAGTGGTCTATAATAATTGTACCCCCATGGATGCTGTAAGAAAGAACACCTTTCTGCATATTCTCATCAATGTAGGATATTAATTTTTAAAAATTGACAAATTTTGCAACAAAATGTATGTTGTTTGCTACATTTTTCCTTGTATAAAAATTTCCACAATGTTTGGTGAATTTTTTTAATATATTGAGTTTAGTGCATTTTACAATCATTGCCTGTCTAAAAACATTGTCATGGAGGTATGACATATGCTGCTGAGTACTGAATGTAGTAACTGGAGTTTTGATTAAGAGGATGGATGTTTGTACAGTCCACTCAGCTACAGTGAGAGGGAGGAAGTGGCCTCAATGCTGTTCCTACTGTGCCTCCTTCCATGTCATTCACATTTCTCTAGTCTACTGCAGCCTCTCCATGCAAAGCACATTGAACCCAACTTTCACTGCACTCACTGATTTCTTACATTTCAGGATGTGATCCATCTCTCAGCATTTGGAAAATTTTTCATAATTCCTTATGAAGAACATAGGATATTTTCCAGCATATTAAAAATATAAATTTGACATAATTCCTGAAGATTAGAAGCACAGAAATTTATTATTCAAGCTGTCATCTCGCATCTCCTTCCTGCATGCTCAGGGTAATCCCCATGGAAATGCATTTGAGACGGGCAAAGCTATGTAGATAATTGAGTCAAACCCAGTCACCTTCCACCCAAACAGTATCTGCTCAAGAGTGAGGACAAATAGCGACTAAAGACCAAGTGGCCCACAAAATAAGCTTCCAGGCATGCTCCGGGTGAGTCTAGTGTTTTAAGATGTGTATTTGTTGGTACAATACGGCCCCTGAATGCAGGCCAACTGCTTCATCTGGTGCTACACTGAAGAAGCCACAAGCTGTTTCAACAATGGAGTAATAACTGGTCTGGAACTGCACACACACCATAGGATGGTCTTTTCTGTGGCATCTTCCTACAGAATTTTCAGTGGCAATGTGACTATAGAATACTTTTAATCTGTGAACATTTCGGAACCTATCCCTCCCCTGTGACATGATAAGCAGAATTCTATTGTATTAAGATCATTTAAAAATCGGAAAGTAATAAAGAAAAGTTTAGAACAGCATCTAGTAAGGTCATTATGGAATAAATCTTTTGTCTTGAAGATGTGTTGAGATGAACTAGTAAGTGATTTTCAAGGATAGACATAATAAGCTAGAAAACACTGTAATCTACAGCTCAGAAATTAACAAAACAGGACAGTATACTTGGGGCTAGAAGCCACATTATACCTTTGATACTATATTTATTGAAGAAAAATATATCCTGAAGTCTAACAATAATCTTCATTTAGTCAAAGTTTTGGGTGACTTTCTGTGATATTACTCCCACATTTCTGCTAGCAATTTAATACTGATTTTTTGCCATCTGTCACTTAACTGTGCTTCCCAGATTTCTTTCAATGACAAAGCTGCTAAAATGTACTTATGTAAATCATAGATAAAAATGTTAAACAGGGCAGAACAAAGAAGATAACTGATGTTTCTAAGGAAGACATTCTCTCTCTCTGTGGTTTATAATTTGTGGGATCTTGAAGAAGAAAGGATTATTCAAGCGCCTATTGGAGCCTGCTCTTTATGGAGAAACAGACCTGGGAAATAGGTCGAATGGTTCAAGAACCTACAACTACTAATTATTCACTTGTCAACAACTCTGTGTGTGTGTGTGCACGCGCACTATTTAACATATGACTTGTTTTTGTATTCAGTGGAAAAGCTCACCTCATTTCCTAACTCTATAGTCAGGGCTTGACTCTCCGGTTTCTTTGACAGTTTAGCATCCATCGCCACTGTTTGACTACAGGTATGTGTGTGGTTCTCAAATCCCTATATTTCTTTCATCTATCTGTGAGGATATCATGTGAGAGCCCCTGGCACCTTTTGTTAGTTCTTAGAGAAATCTGATGGTAGCATTCACTTGTGCTAAAAAGTGAATGATTTTATGAATTCAACTTGACACTGGTTGATTAATTTGTTTTGGTATATCTTCTCACTCCATCCCTGGTCCTATTCCATGTTTCTTCTGTGTACACAATGTAGAAAATCTTATTGTGATAATTCCAAGATATTATCAGCCTTATGTTTCCTCCACTTCATCTCTAAATATTTTTAGGCAGAATCTCATTTGATCTCATTTTGTAACCACAATCATCTGTCAACCAATTTCTTCCTTTTTTCTTTTCCCTTCCTTCCTTTCTTTTCTTTTTATTTTTTAAACATGATCTTCCTTTGTGGTTCAAGCTGGTCCTGAACTCACCATGTAGCCCAAGTTGCCGTTGAACCTGAGGCAGCCTCCCAAGTACTGAGTAACGAGTATGTGGCAACAGCTGGCTCGTCAGCTAATTCCTTTCTTCTAGACCTTGGACTGTCAATCTCCCCTCTCTTGTGTTCTTTCTGCAATACCAGCCCACTTCTAATCAAACTGAGGCCACATTAGCCTGTCTCTAACCTTCTTCTCCTTTCTCTCTTCTTATATTAGAATTCCAAGATTTTTTTCTAAATCTGACCAATTAGGCAAAGCAAAGAAGTAGGAAGCAAAACAGGGTAATCCTACAGAATTATAATGAAGGAAGGGAAGAAAGGGGGGAAGAAAGTAATGAAATTGAAATCTAGCCCCTCCTGTCCTTTCCAGAAATACCTGTTACCTAAATATTGTTCTCTTTCATGCTCCAATCCTGCAGCCTATTTTCGTTGTGTGTCGCCCTTCATGGGGCCAGTTGTAGCGTTCACTGCAAACTGAATTTAGCCTCCCTGTCTGAGCCAACCCAGCCATGACTGTCGCCGTTCCCTTGGGAATCAGCACCTTCCGCATGCTTGATAGACTCTGATGTACCGTGTGTGTCGCGTCGGGCAAACAGAAAAGGCACGCGATTGAAATAGTCCTTTTCCTCTTTCGATTTTTTGTTTACGGTCTTATTTTAAACGCTTGTATCTGACGCAGAAGCTCAAGATGTTAGGCATATATCCGCCCACCAAAGCTTGTCCTTCTCCTGTCTCTCTCCCAAGTACACTGGCCTGCGAGGCCCACTTCAGAATCCTGAGGCAAGTAAAGTGTGTGGCTGATCCAAGCGGGGGCCCACAGGCCTCCCCGTTTCTCTACCTATCCTGGGAGGCCCCGCGTTCAAGAGGGCGTGGCTTCAACAACACGCAGGACAGCCAGCCCATCCCCTGAAGTTTGGGGAGGCTGTTCCTGATTTAAAACCTCTCAAATTACAGGGCCTGGTTGTACCCTTCAGTGCCAAGCTGATCCGAGTTTGCTGTGCTTCCTTTCAAACTTGAAAACTGCCCATGAGAATTCACTAGGTGCAAATAAGGAAGTGAAATGTAGCAGACTAATTTGAAAGAAGTCATTCAAGAGCCTGCCCTGGATCTTAAGCGACGCTCTGTTGTTACATTTTAAATGCTAAACAAATGCTACAGACGCTCAAGATGATAATTAAAGCAATCGGAAGGAAATACATTTCCCACGCACAGATATAAATTTATCCAAGAACTAGGTTGTACCCTTTCCAGTATTCTTTCAAAACTCTTAATTATAGAGATTACTAGCTCAGGGAACAGGAGGCTAAACATCTGCTTCCTTAAACGCAGCCAAAAGTTCAAAACAAATAGGCTGAATCATACTAAAAGTAAAGAATGAGAGGCTAAAATTAGAAGTCTCCACCATCACTTCATACTTGTAATGAAAGTCTTATATGCCAGCTACTTAGAGGAAAGAAGAGAGGCCTGGCTAAGTTGCTGGGACCATTGACAGAGACCTTCCTCACTGTTCTGTAGCTGCTGGTATATTATAATTTCCCTCTCTCCTCCCTTCTCCTCCCCCACTGAACAATTCTATTGATTTTACTTCTTCCAACTGCTCATAAATGGTTTCAAATCTGTAACCTTGCCCAGAACTGGTCCTTTGGGAACTTCACCAAAAGCCACATTTCCCACTTGCTTCCTTTGCCGGAAATACCAGTATTTATCATTTTGGTAATACAAGCTTAAGGTGTGTTGATTTGCTTTTCTAAGGCAGGGTCTCACTATATAGTTCAAGCTGCCCTTGAACTCAGTTTATAGTCCATGCTGGGCTCAAACTCACAGTAATTCTCATGCCTTAGCCTTTCCAGTGCTGGAATCACAGGTGCACCACCACACCCACCTGGCTAAAGTCTCTTGATTTTTTCCATTTCTCTCTTTCTCTCTCTCTTTCTCTTCCTCTGTTGTCTGTCTCTCTCCCTCTTTCCTCTCTTTCTCTCTCACCAGGGATTGAATTTGAGACCTTGCATTTGGGAGGCAGAGGCTAAAACCACGGAGCTAAATCTTTGGCCCTCAGAGCCTCTTAACTTTTTCATTTCAATGCGTAGGACCCTGCATGTGAAATATACCTTGCAGATTTCCCCTGTTGACTATTCATCAGATCAGAAGTCTGAGTGGAAATAGAAGGAGGAAGGGAGGGGTGGCAATTCAAAATAGGAAAAGTGAGGGTGATAAAGGCAAACTGATGACATACACAGTCCTGTTCTGGGGTCTGCATGTGGTACTGATGTCCTGCCTGCCCTCCAAGGACCCTGAACTGCTCCCCCGGTCTTCACTTTCCTCTTGCTCTCACACACACGCCGAATGAAAGAGTTGCTGGACAGTGACCTCCTTCCATGACCTTTCTCAGTCTGTGCGGAAGAAAGTCATCTGGTTTATATAATGAACTTTTAATTGTAGCTCAGATATACATTGTATTTTTCTTCTTTCTCTGCGTTTTAAGAGAACATAAGGAGAATATAATTTTAAATATTTTCTCTAAAAATATTAACCAGGAATCAGTTTGGCTTTTGTTTATGTCTTTGGGACAATTCACTGGGTTGATGAGGTTTTTTTTTTTTTTTTTTTTTTTTTAAACAGCCATATATTGCAGAAGTGTACTCTGTAAGACATTTGAAACTTTTGCACATAAAAAATATTTAATTACTTTCTGTGATTACTAATGGGCTAAAAAGTCCTCTTCCTATAATTCAGTGGATAGTAGGGAACTAATAGAGACAATGTTGAAAGAATATGCTAATTCAGAGAGCAATGACCAGACATATTAGGCTCATTCTCAGACATCCGCTGTCCTCTTCAGTTCAGAAGGACAAGGTACTGTGCTTATGCGACTAAGAATGGAAATAGCAACAGTTCATTTCCACACCAGTGCAGCACATTAGAGAAAAAGGATGCAACTGTAGGATTTCTATTTTGCTTAGGTTTTTAAAAAAACTTTTTGCTTAGAATCAAGGGCTTTCTTTGCCAATTTCCTTCACAAGCCCAAGCCCAAATGTCAAACCTTACTGCTCCAATGAGAAGAAAGTCCATGTACCAACAGAAATGAATGTCAGAGTGAAGATGTTGCAATAGACTGGAAGTTGCTTATATCGAAACCCTGGTGCCAAGGTGACGATATTAGGAGGGCCTCCACACTGATGGAACTTTGTGGGAGGAAGTGATGCCCTTTCAAGAACAGAAGGAGAGCTCACTGACTTTGTGCCATGGGAGGAATGATGAGAAAGAGGCACTCTGCACCCAGAACAAGTCCCACCAGAGCCTGACCATGGTGCCACCCTGATCTTGGATTTCCAACCCCTACAACTGTGAGAAATCATGGGCACTAAAGAGGAGTGGCCTTTGGACTGAGTAATTTGAATAACAAAGACAAGCTCCTTGGGGAGAATTAGCTAGTTCTAAGAACTGGCTATTTCTCTCCCCACCAGGATTAAACTAAGGACCTTGTGCTTACAAAACAGGGGCAGTGCCATGGAGCTAAATCCCCAGCCTAGAACTGACTACTCTTAAGGAAGGCAACATGTCAAGACAAAAATATTTTTAAGGTTTCAACACATCATAATGAGAGTTTTTTTAAAGCAATATGTCAGATGATACATTGCATAAAAATAAAAGATTAGTAATCTTTCCTATTTCATCTGAAATAAAGACAGCAATTGGTTGTGTATTCTTTCTTTTCGCTATGTGAAAATATGCAAAGGAACACTTGACGCTGAAATGAAGGATTTTAAAAATAAAAACTGACTTACACTCTGCATCTCTCTTTTTTCTTTTCCCTTGGGACCAGTGACTGAACTCCTGACCTTGTGCTTGCCAGGCTGGAGCAGAACCACTGAACTACATCCCTGGTCCTCTGTACATCTTTCAACTCCATTGATCAGGAGCCCTCAACGTTAACACATGTTGTCAGTTCTTTACTTTCCATGGATGCTCATGCGTTGGAACACGGATATTTTAATTTACTCAGTGAATCTCTCTTTATAAACCTGCAGGCTATTTTCATGTTTATTGGATTTTGTTCCTTCAAACAATTATAAAAATGTTTTCATCAGTATATTCTTGCTCAGAACTCCTCATGCTCTTGTGCTTTTATTTCCCAGGGGCATTAGTAAGTCAATGAGAACCTTGTGAATGTTTATGGATATACTAGACAATGACAAATATGCTTTGCAAATGCCTTAGCCATTGAAGTAACAGGAGCAATGTGTGAAGGTGCCAACTTTACTAGTTTCAGATGAGCACCAGGTGTTCCAATGCCTTAATAGGTATAAATCTGATAGGTAATGATTTTATTGTTTGCCTAAGCTGTATTTCTATAACTACTAAGAGCATGAAGCATCCCTGACAAAAATTTCCTTTATTAGATTTTATAAGAACTAAATGAAACCTATTTCTTTCTTGTTTTCTCGTGTGTGAAAGTTTACTTGCTCTGAGGAAGCTTGTGTGTTATTACATATCACAAACAATTCCAGATATTTGCTCTTTGTCCCATATGTGTATGTGAGTCATCTTTTGTCTCTCTGGGATAAGATGCAATAAAACCCTGGCTTTTGTCTACTTCATTTGATTCAGCCTGTGTATAGGATACTTATTATCTCATCTTGGGATACAATGAAATAGGAGAACTCTCAACTTTTCCCTTCTGAACATTACAGTTTATTTTCTTTGAGGAATTAATATTTCACTGAAAATGTTTAATCACTGAACCTAATTTGCTTGAAAGTACACCATCATTTTGTACAGTATTCCAGACTTGGACACACAGAAGATCTATGCTTATTTGTACTGCTAAATGGTAGAACCAACAATGTAGGGCTGGTGGTCCTGCTCTTGAAGCTGGTGCTGCACCTGCAGGAAGCCCTGCCCTTTCCGCTGCTGCTGCCTTACTGGAGAAGAAGGTGGAAGCAAAGAAAGAGGAACCTAAAGAGCCTGAGGACAACGTGGTCTTTGATCTTTTTGACTAAACCTCACTTTCTAACATGTCAATAAAAACACAACAGCTGCAAAAACAAACAAACAAAATAAAAACCATATTTTGCCAAGTAGGCTGAATCTAAAACTCAATAAAAGTAGGGCTTACATTCCCTGAGTCTAAGGGCAAGTAAACCTGTGGCATAAATTTTTTACTTCTGATATAGCAATATTGTGCAAAGGTGGCGTCAGAGGCCAGAGGACTGGCCAAGATCAGTGTAAGAGGACAGTGCTGAAGTGATTTTATCACGCAGAATTCTCCAGGGCATCATGACTCAACAGGATATCCATCTATCTATCTCTCTATCTACCTACCTACCTATCCATCACCTTTCTTTGTTTGTTTCTTTCTTCCTTCCTCTCATTCTCTCTCTTTTTCTCATGAGATGTTTTCAGGAATTGGCTCATATGATAGGAGATGTAACAAGTCAAATTTGTGAATCAGGCTAGCATCCTGGAAATTCGTGAGAGTCAATGTTGCAACATAAGTCTAAAGACTGGACATTCACGAAGATTTCTATTCTGTAGTTTATAGACATAATTCCTTCACTGGAACATCCCAAGATTTGCCCTTCAAACTTTCAACTAATTAAGTGAGACATATTGATGTTATGGAGGGCAATATATCTGAGTGAAAGACGACTGATTATAATCATGCTAATCATGTCTAAGAAATATCTTTAGAGTGGTATCCAGACTAACAGTTGACCAAACAATTGGGCATCATATTATAAGAGAGTAGACACCTGATATTAGCTATCACAGTGCTCTGTATTTTATTTGCTTCTGGTGAAATCAAATCATACAAACTCTATGCATTTGTCCATAGAATAAGCAAATTGCAGTAAAGTCTTGCTATGATCTGGCTATGATCAAAGCAGGATCCCCAACATCCCATTCCTTTCCTGCATATCCATGCCCATGAAGAAAAAAAGAGCATAAGCAGACCCTTTACAGAAGAATTAGGACACGCTGGTGGAATATATAAATCTTATATTCTCTAACCTCCATTTCTTGCTCCACTTAACCCAATAAATTGACCTGTTTTCTTTTTATAAGTGTCCAGTATTAAGAGTACTCAATTGAAATAGAATAAACCATTTCCCTTTGACATAATTCTTCTAGCAAGTGGAAAAAGATATCCTGAAACCCATGTACAATTTTGAATCAGCTCTGCATATGATAGCTTGTTGCATTGCATTCATATTGATCAAATGCACTCAATAATTTTCAAGCTTTCAGTTCTGCTTCTCTTATGTAAGTCAAATAATTTATTGAGATCAAATTCAAATGACATAAAAGTAATCATTTGTGAGGTATTGAATATATTTATGATCATGTGCAATGACCACCTCTATCCAGTTCCGAGACATTTCCATCACTTCACAGTAAACCTTTCACCCAATTAGGCAGCCTCTCCTCATTTTCCTTTTTCCTGTTGCTGGACAACTGCCAATCTGTGTACTGTCTATATGGTTTATCTACTCCAAATCTTTCATGTAAATGGAATTAAACACTCTGCGACATTTTGTGTTAGCCTTCTTTCTCTTATGATAATGTTTGCCTTCATTCAAGTAGTATAATGTTTTGAAGTTTCACTCACGTCTTACCATTTATATGTATTTCATGCTTTTCCATGACTGAACAGTGTTCCATTTTGTGTACATATCACAGTTGATTTATTCATTTATCGACTGAGAAACATTTGGGCTATTTCCACATTCTGTCTATTGTGAACACAGCTGCTACAAGCAAAATTGTACATGTCCTTATTTAAGCATTTGCTTCCAATTCTTTGGGCTATAAGCCATGAAACGGAGTTGCAGGGTCATGTGATAACTGTGTATTTAGCTTCTGAGAAATCGCCAAAATGTTCTCCACGGAGGTTGAACTATTTCACATTTCTCCTCACAATGCACGAGGATTCCAATTTTCCTATATACTCATCAACAGTTTTTTAAAATTTTTACTTTATTATAGACATATCACTGAGCATGAAAGGATACTTCATTGTGCCTTTCCTTAATAATAAATGATGCTGTCTGTTTATTGGTGTGCAACTGTATAGTTTTAATATTGTAATTTCGGCCCAAGGCCTAGGTGCACAGCAGAGTTTCTGTTTCACTGTGCTATCACAGAAGTTAGGTATGGTAAGCTGTTAACCATTCTCCACCTCTGGAGTAATTAAGGAACACTTCATAGAGCCAGGACTGCTTCAGTCAGTCTCTGGAGCCGAGAAGATTCATCCACTGTCTCCATTTCCATGTAATTTTATCATTTTCTATTTGAGCCAATATATGAAAAATTTTGAGAGTGTTGCATCATAACGATGTAGAAAACCATAGTCTTTTTCATCTATTTTAGTTAATGGAACAGCAGACACTCTTGTCTTGCAGCATTGGGACTTCCATAATCCCCTCCCTCAGTCTTAATGCATCATTCTGAAATAGCCCACTAAAAATAGCCATTCTTGGGCTATGTTCCCTGCACCCAGCCTTATATGAAAAGAATTAGAAATATCTAGTGCTGTACTGTAGCAATCATGATGAATTACTTGGAGAATTTTAATCTTCAAAATGGCACATAAAATATGAATACCAAATTACTTCAGAGTTCTCTTTATTTATTTTATATCGTTACTTATATGAGCTATGTATCTTGGATAAAATCCCAGCTCTAGGCAGTGTCAGGATCATCCATCCAGGATTAATGGGTCATGCTACATATTTCACTGGCTCAGTTTAATGAGATGTTTCACATAGCTGGTACTTAACTAACAGTGATATGGATCATATTCATTTTGGCAGAGACCCAAAAATCAAGATACTCATAG
>PVIR01025126.1:8578-25541 GCA_004026965.1 Petromus typicus | reverse complement strand
TAAGGTTTTTTGAGACAGGGTCTCGCTTTGTGGTTCAGGCTGGCCCTGAGCTCAGCCTCAAACTCACATCACAGCAATCCTCCTGCCTCTGCCTCCCGAGTGCTGGGATTACAGGCGTGAGCCACCACGCCTGGCACTGGTATGTGGTATTGGTTGCCGCTGGGGTGAGTCTCCACACCCAGTATTGTTATGTGGTTACCGGGGATTGAACCCGGGTCCTTGCGCTTGCAAGACAGGCGCCGGAACCACTGAGCTATATCCCCGGCCCTCTTTTTCCTTTTTTTTGAGACAAGATCTCAGTTTGTAGTTCAGGCTAGTCCTGAACTCAGCCCCAAACTCATTAGCAATCTTCCTGCCTCTGCTTCCTGAGTGCTGGGGTTTCAGGAGTGAGCCACCGCTCTGGCACTGTGTGTGTGGTACTGATTGCTGGTGGGCATGAGTCTGCACACCCAGCATTGTTGTATGTGTTTACTGGGGATCAAACCCAGGCCCTTGCACTTGTAAGGCAGGCGCCGGAACCACTGAACTAAATACCCGGCCTGGTACTGGGTTTCTTTAAGTGCAATAAAAATGTTCTGGAATTAGTTGTAAAGGTTTCACAACTTTGTAAGAGCACTAAATATCATTAAGCTGTATATTTTTAAAAGAACAGATTTTGATGGTGTATGAATTATATCATTTTCTTTGAGACAGGGCCTCACTTTGTAGTTCAGGCTGTCCCCAAACTTACTAAGCTATCCTCGAACTCACAGCAATCCTCTTACCTCTCCCTCCCTAGTGCTGAGGATTACAAGCAAGAGCCACCACACCCAGAATTGTGGTATGGGACTGAGCGCTGGATTTATAAACATGAGTCACTATGCCCAGCATTGTGGTATGTGGTTACTGGGGACTGAACTCAGGACCTTGTGCTTACCAGGCAGACATTGAACCACTGAGCTAAATCCCCAGCCCTTTATGTCTTCATTTTCTAAAGAATATGCTATCTACATTTTATCCATCTCCTAGGTTTCAATTTTCTTTTCTATGTTTACTTATCTAAAAAAACAGTGACCACGGGACAAGGATTTAGTTCAGTGGTTCCAGCACCTACCTTGTAAGTGCAGAGCGCTTGTTTAATCCTCGGTATCTACATACAACAAAACTGGATGTGGTGACTCATGCCTACCAGAAATCAGTACCACATACCACAGTGCCGAGTGTGGTGGCTCACGGCTGTAATCCCAGCACTCAGGAGGCAGAGACAGGAGGATTGCTGTGAGTTCCAGGCTTGACTGGACTACATAGTGAGCTCAGGGCCAACCTGAACTACAAAGCAAGACCCTGTCTCAAAAAATAAATAAATAAATAACAGTAGCCAAGATACATACCTACTGGTTAAACCACAAAATCAGTCTATTATGAAAATTTCCATTCTGACAGCCAACAGCAAAACATACAAATACAAATGTTTTTTTCTTCCATCTTACAGAAAAAATAAAGGGATATAACCAGGCTTACCTAGAACCTTTTAAAATGGCAGGAAATACTGGTCTGCATCATTTTATAAAATGAAAAGAATGAGAAAAATGGATGGAATCAAAACTATAGCAGTGTTGGGCCAGGGATTTAGCTCAGTGGTTCTAGCACCTGTCTTGGAAGTGCAAGGACCTGGGTTCAATCCCTGGTAACCACATACAATGCTGGGTGTGGAGACTCACCCCAGCAGCAGCCAGTACCACATACCACAGTGCCGGACGTGGTGGCTCACGCCTGTAATCCCAGCACTTTGGAGACAGAGGCAGGAGGATTGCTGTGATGTGAGTTTGAGGCTGAGCGCAGGACCAGCCTGAACCACAAAGCGAGACCTTGTCTCAAAAAAAAAAAAAAAAACTATAGCAGTGTTACACTAAATTCCTCTGTCAAAGCTGGGTGGGGTAATCAATCCACTAAAGTTGTGAGTTCAAGACCTCATCAGCTCTAGGAACTGGCTACCTACCAACTGCTGAGAAAAAAATGACAAGAAAATGGAGAGTACCTGGAGACCATAAAGACTACGGCTTTTACAAAATAAAGAGGCTACTGAGGCTGTAATGAACCTGAGCCATGAGACCCAGTGTGCAGTGTGGGAGTTGAGGCAATGGCCTCACTCTGGTTCATGAGCAACAGAAGGACATCTACAGTCCCCATCCATTGTAGGCACCGCTGACGAAGATGACAGGCACCCAACAGGAAGCTGCAGTCCTGACCTCATGACACAGTTGCAACCATCAATTGGATAGATCCTGTCTAGTTTGGAAAAGTGAAATGAGAAATATGAAAATTGCCTTTTAAAAACTATCAAAATAATTTGTTTTACTTTTAGACTCCAAAGAGAAAAAAAAGTATATTTTATGAGTTTTATTAGTAAGACTTTCAAAAGGAAAAGCTTTAAGTTTACCAAGTATTTAAGGACTGAGCTGAATAACTTTAAATAAACCAGGTACATGAACCAAAGTCATAATAATTAATGTTCAAAATGAATGTGAAGGATCAAAAGAAAGAGCATCTATTTTTTAATTGGGTTTCATTGCAGCATTTTCATACATGCATTTAACATGCTCTGAAGCTCATTCTGAGCATGAGCGTCTTACTCTGCATCTCCCCTCCTCCCCCGAGCAGCATGCACCTGAAAGCACAAAGGAAACCTGGAAGTCAAAGACAAGGAAAAAGAGGAAGAACAATTAAAAGAAACATATGTTGGGTACATTCCCAAAGCATATCTTAGGACCCTTCTTATTAAAATGCTCACAAATGCTGGGTGTGGTGGGGCATGCATGAAATCCTAGCACTTGACAGGCACAGGGAGGAGGATCATCTTGAGTTTGAGGCTCGCCTGGACTACACAGTGAGTTCGGGGCCAGTCTGACCTACAAAGTGAGACCGTGTCTCAATGCAGAAAGTGACTAAGATGTGTATATATAATGCACCAATAAGGATTTGAATTTTTTAAAGGGGGGTGGTGGTGCAGTGGCTCCTGCTTGTAATGCCCACAGTTGGGAGGCAGAACCAAGAGGATTGCTGTGAGCTGGAGACTGGCCTGGGATACATAGTGAGTTCAGGGCCAGTCTGAGCTACAAAGTGAGACTTTATCTCAAAAAAGCTAAAAAAAAAAAATGTGGGGGTAAAAATATCTCAAGTGATTTTTTTTTTTTTTTTTTTTTTTTTTTTTTTTTTTTTTTTTTTTTTTTTTTTTTTTTTTTTTTTTTTTTGAGACAGGGTCTTGCTTTGTAGTTCACTCTGGTCTTGAACTCAGCAATCCCCCTGTCTCTGTCTTCCAAGTGCTGGGATTACAGGCATAAGCCACCACACCTGGCACTGTGGTATGTGATACTGATTGCTGATGGGCGTGAGTCACCACATCCGGCATTGTGGTATGTGGTTACTGAGACTGAACCTGGGCCCTTGCGCTTGTAAGGCAAGCACCAGAACCACTAAGCTAAATCCCTGGCCCCTCTTCAAGTGATTCTTAGGCAGCCAGTCTGGCAAGTGTTTATCACCCGACATGAGGAAACACTCTTCTAGAAAGCTTCTTTGATGGTCTCCCATCTGTCCCGAAAGCCCTTCATTCATTTTCTTACAATTACAGCCTCTGTACAGTTCTCAGAAAAGGGATGGTCTTGTTATCATCTAGGAAGAGGAAGTAGTCCATTTCTTCAGACCCAAGGGGTTGAAGAAACTGGGGGTGGGGGGGTCAAAGTATTCCAGTGCAACCAATTCTACTGATCTCAAATCTCAGGGTGTTCCTTATGAAGACCCCTGACTTTGGTCTGAAATTTAGACTTCTCTGAGGCTCTGCTACTTTTACACTCAGATCCTATCCCTTATCTTAAGCCTTCAGTTTTAAAAGCTTTCAGACCTTCACACCATGCTTTATTTTGGTAATGCCCTTGTCATTTTCTCTTTCTCAATATATCTGTAGGCACAGAAAATCAACAAACTACTCCTGTCCTTTCAATTACTATTTGCCTCAAATAGCTCAAGCAATAGTATATGAACCAGAATGTCCTCTTACATTTATTTCTACATTAAAAGTCATCACAGATGAAAATCTAGGTATTTGCAAGATTAAAGTTTTAGTATTATGCTTACAACACTCCACTTACTTCAGTGATAGCCCAGTTGCCATTTGTTGCGCAGAGAGTCAGCTTTAGAATCCCACCCTTAGAATCCACGGCACAGGACAAGCTGTACTAGGGATGGTTCATGTCCTTCAACAACTTGCTAAGGCAAAAGCACCAAGAAAAGCTTGCAACAGAATGGGGGAAGCAAGCCAGGTAATGAGATGAAACCACTGGTGTAAGCCTACATAACAAATTACCTAAAACTCAACATCTAAAATCAACACACAGTCATTATTTCATTATTTCTATGGTTCAAGATTTCAGATGCAACAGACCAGAGATTTAGCTCAGTGGCTCTGGTACCTGCCTGGCCAGTGCCAGGTCCCGAGTTTGATCCCAGTAACCACATAGCACAATGCCAGGTGTGGTGGCTCACAACTGTAATCCCAGCCCTCACAGGCAGGAGGATTGCTATCAGTTCCAGATTTGCCTGATCTACATAGTGAGCTCAGGACCAACCTGAACTACAAAGAGAGACCTTGTGTCAAAAAATAAAAAATAAAAAAAGATTTAAAATGTAAGTTAACTAAGTCCTCTGCATCTTGGTCGCTCACAAGGTTGTGATAGAGATATTGGTCCACAGTCTACAGTCTCATCTGAGTGCTCAACATTTCACCCAATGGTATCGGCATTTAGTTCTATACAGATTGTTGACCAAAACCTGCCTCCTGTTCTTCGCCAGGTGTGATGTATGATGTTTAATCTTGTCAGCTTGATAGGCCTAAGAGATGCCTCAAAGATTATTACAGTGCCATTCTGGGTGTGTCTAGTTGGTCATTAGGGTACGGCCCTGAGAACTCTTTCTGGCCTCTGGCTAATACCCTGCCCTCTGGATACTAGAGTTGAGTGGCTTTCCTCTGTCATGTCCTTCGATATTTCTGCCCTGGAGGCAGCTGGCAATGTACTGAAACCATGAGCCACAACCTTTTTCTCTGTTAAGCTCAATGTGTCAGATATTTTGTCCCAGGGATGCAAAGCTGACTAATACAGCATACAAGCTATAAAGTGATAGACAGTCTGCTAAAAAGACAGAGGTCCCAATCTTGTGTAACCTAATTATGGAAGTACCATCACACCACCATGACCATATTCTGTTGCTCAAAGACAAGTCATACTCTCTTCCGTGGCTAAGGAAAGGAGGTTACACAAGGGTCTGGACACCAGGGGTTTGGATTATCCAAGGCCATTTTAAAAGCTCTATATCACAAATTCAGTCTCAAGATTCCACAGAGGATAGTTTCAGTATGAACCTGCAAAGAAACTCTGGAGAGTAGTTCACTTGAGACTGCACACAGGGCTTCAAATCGACAACATGACTCAGGAGGTCTAATCCCAGGGGCTGGAACAGAAGAAGCATAGGAAAGCTAAGAAGACACTCTTGCAGTCTCTGTTACTGTCTTGGATCAAGAGCCTTCTGATTCTTGTTCTTCCTAATCTCTCCTTTGCTTCTCTAAGAGATGGCTCTCCATACTAATCCATGCTCATATGACATCAATCCTGTCCCCGAATTCACCTTTTAGCCTTTGATGATCTTTCAGATCAGTCTGCTGCAAACAGCTCTGTTTCTTCAAATTCTTACAACTACACAGAAGGAAAAATTTCACCATATTTATAGACTATAAGAGAGTTGTCTGTAAGTTGTAGAATTATAAACAGTTTGGGTTTTTTTTTTTACATTATTCAGGGAGTGTATTTTTACAAATTTTCTATACTGTTCATGTATTACATTTTTAATCAGCAAGGAGAAAATGGCTGGGCTGGGTTTTCTCTACCTCATTCCTTCAGTTCACCTTCAAACCCTTCTTCTTTACTTCATCACCTCATCTGTACCTGGTAGATGGTCTTCAGAAAGATGCAGTACTGCTAGCACTATACACTTAAGTTAGTCCTTATGAGTAATGGAAAGTTTTAGTGCCTTTCTCTATATTATTTGCTCTGAGGTATCGGAAGAACCTGAAAAGTCACAGGTTATTTCTTCTAAATGACACTGGGACCCAGGACAGCTGGTTTTGTAATACAGAAAAGAGATTAAAAAAAAAATCTCATCCCCAAAAAATCTAACCACCTATTAGGTGGTTCTGAGGTGAAAGCAAAGTTTGGGACCCTCCTGTGGACTAACTGTCCATATGTGAGAGTGTGAGATACTTTTCCTCACAGTATTCATTACCAAGTATTACAGACATAAATTAGGAATCACAAATAAACAAAGCAACACTAGAATGAAAGACCATAGGATGACTAACAAACAACAGGTACAAAAGATAAATGTCAAGGAAAATATCTCTAATTTTCTCTTCACCTATGGCCATTTCCCTTCTTCTAGCTCAGCCCTTTTATAAGTATTTTAGAAACCAAGAAAAAATGCTAGTGACTATTATAGACCTCTGATAATATGAAAAAGATACAGTAAGGCATTTTTAAAAACATTGCTGATCCTGTTAAGTCATATTCTGTCCTAACCTGTGCCATTAGGGTGCAGGACCACTGTCCTGGTCTATGTCATGCAGAGCTTTAAATAAGCATCATGATGAGACAAAAACTCCACCATCTTGTGGGATGGTAACAGTCCAACTGGTCATTGGATTACTGGCTAACACCTTACCCAATTCATTTTTTTGTCATTTTGGTTGGGTTTGGGTTTGTTAGTTTGTTTGTTTTCAGTACTAGGGATTGAACTCAGGGTCTTCAAAGTGAGCTACATCTTCACCATTTTTTCAAACCAGATATAATGGTTTTATTGGATGGAAGGATGAAATATAGAAATTGGCTTCCGTTTGTTATTCTAGACTTGGCTGAGAGTTCTGTCCAGGTGAAAGTCAGTTTTTATTTTTATATTATGATATAGGAACTCTCTAAGTCACCAAGTTTCCCAGAGCGAGCTTCATCTTTGACTAATCTCCCTGCCTCAGCCTCCAAAGAGTGCTGGGATTCTAGGCATATGCCACCACGGCTCACTGGCCTAATTTGTTTTTAACATTAACTTTAAAATTTGTAATAGTTTCCTTCACTATATTACACACTCTTGGTTCCAGAAATTTTTCCCTGTTACTTACTTTCACCCCTCATGCGGTCATAGAGGCCTATTTCTTCTTGTTTTGTTCTTCTGTACGGAGGAGAATATTAGCTGCTGGCCATCTTCCCTAGAGACCCTTCATTGTTAGAGCCCCACATGACACTGCCTATCAGGCCCTTACACATCTGTCGAACCACACTGACCCGACCTTTCCTCGTACATCTCATTCTCCTGCTCTGAACAAGTTTGTGGCTTTCCTTTGAATCTATCCTATGTTTTTTTGTTGTTGTTCTTTTAAATCCTAAAGTTAAATGAAATATACAAACTTTCTGGGCAGTTTCTAAGCAATACATCCTCCTTAGTAATGAAAAAATATAAAAATATTAAGGGCTTTTGTTGCTATTTTGATATATGTAATAAGAATTCCATTTCCTTTTTCAAAAAAATTTGAAATCTTTTAAAAATTCAAATCTGAGAGCCGGGGAGTTAGCTCAGTGGTTCCGGCGCCTGTCTTGCGAGCACAAGGGCCCAGGTACAATTCCCTGGTAACCACATACTATACTGGGTGTGGAGACTCACACCCAGCAGCAACCAGTACCACATACCACAATGCTGGGCGTGGTGGCCCAGGCCTGTAATCCCCGCACTCGGGAGGCAGAGGCAGGAGGATTGCTGTGATGTGAGTTTGAGGCTGAGCTCAGGTCCATCCTGAACTACAAAGCGAGACCCTGTCTCACAAAACCTAAAAAAAAAAAAAAAAATTCAAATCTGAACATTATGAATACACATCATCACATTCAACACTGAGAGTTTGTACCAGAATATGACACGACTTGATTCTCATTTTTCCCCTTCCCACACCCACCCTGCAACACACCCCCATATACAGAAGCTTTGTTTCCTTTTTTTTATTATTATCACATTCTTAGGATTACTCAGCCATTAAAAATGATAAGACTGAGTCATTCATACTCAAATGAATGTACCTTCAGGACATCCTCATAAGTGAAATCATAGGTCACAGATGTGTAAATATCGTGTCTCTTTTCTGGTATGAGAAAATGAAGATGTAAATGAGTTGTAGTATATATAGTTGATACTGTGAAATAGAAGATATTTAAAAGGAAAAAGGATGTAGGGGTTAGTGACGAGGGGGAAAAGAATCTATCTCCTTTTTAGTGCAGGGACAGAGCTTTACATTTGTAAAAAGTCATTGATAGTAAAATGGCTCCATCTAGTGTCCTCACTAGTAATAACATTTACAAGAGACAGGTAAGGAGAAACTGTAAATCAATACCAGTGCAAAATGACAGCTACAGAAACGAGCAGGGCCGAAGCAATTTAATAACAATAGGTCAATTGACTCTGGGGACCATAACTCTTAGTCTATTGAGTGGAACAATATAGCAGCTTAACAAATAACAGCCTTTTATCCACAGAGAAACTGGCACTGTTCCAAAAGCCTAGATCCTACAAAGATCACACACAATACAGGAGAAGTAAGGTGGGTACCTACTTTACGCCAGGCACTACTTTTAAGTATTTTCCATGCATTTTTTTTCACTTACTAATTACATCCCCACTTTACAGATGAGAAATTGAATCCCAGCCAGGTTAAAATCTCACCCTAACATTATACAACAGTTTCTGGCCTGACTCTAAAATCCAGTTTCTCTTTACAGTACCTCCAGTGAGGCCACACAGGAAACCATATCAACCTTTCTCTTATCTGTCACTTTTCCCAGGAAATACCAGGGACATACTCCTAATGCCACAGCCCAGAAACCTGCACCATGCTTAACGATGCCAAAACGGAAATTAGGGAGTGTTGGGATGAAAAGGGAATGGGTAGCAAAAGAATTTCTTACAGCTCAGTCTGAACATTACTTGTGTCTTGCCCTTATTTTTGTCTGCCTTGAAATCACAAGCTCCTTGTACCAGCGGCTGCTCTCCCGATGTGTCATCGTGGTGCTAAAGAAATATTGACCAACTGACTGAATCAAAGCACAGGGTAAGTTCCACGTCCCACCTATATCTCTTTCACAGCGATAATGCTCCTGGCATTGACACAGAGGAATCCAAAAAGGGAGCCTGCACTCTTGAACAGACACAGCCACTCCAAACAGACAGAAGAAAAAACTGCCAGGGATTAAAGCCCTTTCAGTTTCAAGCTGGCTACTGTCACCTGGCTAATCGAGTCGACATGGAGTAAAAAGTATTTTTCCTAAAATATTTTGTATAAAGAAGCAGAGAATTATAAGACATTATATTTTTATGCATAAATTGTTTTAATTCAGCCATTAGGTCTATTAGGTAAATGAATCAACATGGTGATTAAATAGAAAAAATTAATAAAACAACAATGATACTATTACTGAAAAAAGGAGAAGGCAATGATGAGCTCCTGCTATAAAGAAGATAAAAATTTAAAATGGAATTTAATTTGACAGATTGAAATTTAATTCCATAGTATGGAAAATGGAATTTAAAAGAATGGAAAATACATTGAGTTTGTTAAAATCTATGGATAGTTCTTGTCGTTGATTAATATCCTAAAGGAAACCTCTTGAAGTACAGTATAACTGCATCCAGGAAAAAATTAAAAATTCCATTCTAACTAGGAAGATAAACCAAAAAGAAGACATTAAAGAAAATTTAATATTTCTTCTGACTCAGACACACACACCTACAATTTTTTATTTGTTTGTATGTTTATTTTTTGGTTTTTTTGGGTTTTTTTGAGACAGGATCTTGCTTTGTAGTTCAGGCTGGCCCTGAACTCACTGTGTAGCCCAGGCTAGCCTCGAACCCACAGCAATCCTCCTGCCTCTGCCTCCCAATTGCTAGGATTACAGGCATGAGCCACCACATCCAGCACTGTGGTATATGGTACTGATTGCTGCTGGGCATGAGTCACCACACCTGGCATTGTTGTATTTGGTTACCAGGGACCAAACTAGAGACCTTGTGTTTGCAAGGCAGGTGCCAGAACCACTGAGATAAATCACAGCGCGCACACACACACACACACACACACACACACACACACACACACACAGTTTTGATGATTTGCAGGCAACTATTGGATATTCTCAAACAAACGAAAATCTTACCCTGTTACATATTCCAGAGTAAGTTAAATAAACCTATCTTCTCTAACTGAGTGTCTTGTACCTTCCCAATAAGTCAATAACATCTCCAAGTATGTCCAGACCACTTCGTTTCCAAGTTGTCCTAGAATTTGTACACCTAACAAAACCCCCTTGTGACTGTGGACCTTACATCTATTGCAGAGGTGCGTCAGACATGCTCTTGAATCAGGGGTTCTGAATCCCCCAAAAGGCATGAATGTGTCTGTCCATGCACATGAGACTGAGAGCATGAGTGTGTGTGCCTGTTTGCAGAATCAAGGGTCATGCCTTTCCCGTGCAAGGATAAACTTAGTGGCTCCCATCAATAAAACAGGTTCCCATAGTTCAGAGAAGTCACCATTTGTTCTTGAGAGGTCTCTGCAGAAACCACAAATTTGAAAAAAAAAAACCACTCCAGCCTGTTCTGAGAGGTTCACTCCATGCTCTGGAACACAGCTTTGCCAATTAGGCCTAATCAGGGTGCAAATGACTGACAGGGAAAGACAGAGGGAGTGCCACTGTGAAAGAACACATGCAGGAGAATGATTGTTCCAGTAAAAGCAAGCCATTCACAGGAGTTAGCACAAGAGGAGGAGAAGCTAAAAGGGCAGGCAGGGGGCTGGGATGTACTCAGTGGTGCGAACACAAGATCCTGAGTTCAATTCCCAGCACTGAAGGAACAGAAAGAAAGAAAAAAGAAAAGGCAGGCAAGACACAGATTTGGAAAAGCCTTGTATGAGTGCTAGGGAAGTATATGTTTTAGATTATACTTAAGGTTAGCATTTTCAAACATAAATAACATGTGAGCCTCTCCAAAGAAGAAAAAAAATTCTTACAAACCCTATGGTAGTTCAAGTTCTCATAAAACATCATAGCAGAGACATTATAGTTCCCTAATATTCACCTCCCCACTTTTTTTCTAGTTAATGAAATTCCTTAGGTTTTACCCAATAAGTCAATAACATCTGTGTTTTTTTGCAGGCTTCTTTGCAACTAGATGTGATCACATGACCATCTTCTGGCCAAGGGGAAGGAAATGAAGAGAATATTCAGATACTCCTCCAGTTACAAGGGGGTTGAATCTCAGCCAACCCATCACAAGTTAAAAATGCATTTACTACACCTAACTTACCAAACAGCCTACTCCAAGCACACTCAGAACACTTACATTAGCCTAGAGATGGACAATGTCATCTAACACACAACCTATTTTACACTAAAGTATTGAAATTCTCATGTAATGAGTTGATTTCCATACTGAAAGTATGAAGTACAAATTAGTTGTACAGGTACCCAGTATACTGCACACAGCAAGAGATACAGATGGGTATTTTGTAGATGCAATGGGATACAAAAAATCAAATACTGCATCCAAAAAATGCTGGCAACACAGCATGATATGGACCCTCTATGATTTGCCCTGTGATCATGTGGCTGGCCAGAAGCTACGGCTCACTGCCAATGACCACATCACACAGGAGTCTCATACTGCCCCAAGTTTGCAGGAAAAGATAGAAACTCAAGACCTGAAGCACAGGGCCTGGGGATATAGCCCAGTGGTTCCAGTGCCTGTCTTGCAAAAGCAAGGGCCCAGGTTCGATCCCCGGTAACCACATAATAATACTGGGCGTGGAGACTCACCCCAGCAGCAACCAGTACCACATACCACAGTGCCGGGGGTGGTGGCTCATGCCTGTCATCCCAGCGCTCAGGAGGCAGAGGCAGGAGGATTGCTGTGATGTGAGTTTGAGGCTGAGCTCAGGGCCAGCCTGAACCACAAAGCAAAACCTGTCTTAAAAAAAAAGACCTGAAGCACAGTTTCTACTGAGCACAAGTGTCTGTGCCACCATCATCAAGCAGAGAACTTATAATAAAAACCAGTATAAGTTGGAGGCTGTGTGCATACACCTTCTCTTGTTCCCACATACACTGCTTCTGTCTAAGGAAACTGTATTCCTTACAGCTGGAAGCCCAGTGACTTAGGATGAGGCCACTCCAGCCACAGGAGGACAGCAAAACCCCAGGCGCAGCCTCATAGGCAAGGTCTGGGAAATGCAGGGGCTAGAACTGTGCCCTAGACTTGCAGAAGTCAATGCTGCATTTTAACAAGATTCCCCAGGCATCCACCGCAAGATTTGAAAAGTCCCAGTCTCAGAGAAGGAAGCAGAAAGAAGGAACGCCACTTGCTCCTGGATCACCCATCAGCTCAGGCTTTCCTAAGACATGGAAGCAAAGTAGGCCTTCCATATTTGTGTATGCCACCTTGATTTACCTGTCTAATCCAGTACATCAACTATATTAATATTTATAAGCAAAACCTATGGAATCACTCTCCATCCTTATAGTTTGTCTTAATTCAATATACTTGTGTTTTATTTTGACTTTATCTGATATCACAATGAAATCACACATAGTGTGAAATCACATCATAGTGCTTTTACTAAGCAATTAAACTGATTATCTCTTTGTCCACAACCATAAAATTAAAACAGATTTATAAATGAAATCAAAATAAAACTATAAAATCAGTGAAATTCTAACTGAACAAATGCTTTAACATAAAGAAGTGGATGATTTTCTGTTGGAACAAAATTATTTTTCACAACATGACTATGGAGCTGATCCTTCCACACAAACGCCTGCGTTTTGGCAGATTTATATAACCATGTGTTTTGTGATAGCTCAATTTTCTCACCAGTTGCCTCTATCTGAGGTTCCATCTAATCATCACTAACACCAAATATCATGATACCTTTGGCTTCGCTTGGCCTACCCACATTATTTAGATATTAAGTTACCTATGTTCTTTTCTCATTCACCCAGAACACAGAAGTGCCACTTAACACCAACAATTTATAAATACAACTGCAAACATAATTTAGAACATAAGGTAGTCATCCAGAAACCAAGGAAAATACAATGTATATTTACACAAAGAAACTGCACACGAATATTGGTAGCAGGTTTATTTACAAAAGCCCCAAACTGAAACAATTCAAATATCTTTCCTCAGCTGACTCAAGAAATAAACTGCAGTACTGCATGCAATGGAATACTACTCAGGAACAGAGAGAAGCATACTGATGTATACATCTTGGCTCCATCTCAAGAGTATTATATTAAATTATGAAAAAGGGCAATCTCAGAAGTTTATACTCTGTACAATATCATACCAGTTATGCTACTTTTTTTTTTTTTTTTGACACCAGGGATTAAACTCAGGACCTCACACATGCAAGGCAGGCGAGGTGCCACAGCCCGATGCAACATTTTTGACATGACAAAATTATTATGATACAGATCAGCAATTGTCAGGGGTTAGGTTAGGAAAAGGGTATGACTGAAAACTGACCACATCACAGATTTTTTAGGTGATGCAATAGATTATTTCCTGGAGGAGGTAATGTCTGTGCAAATCGGTAGACGGAATAAAATTTCACAGGACTATATAACAGAAAAACAGTACATATAAATTCGACCTGGCAGTGCACGACTGTAACCAGGCTGAGGCAGGAGGATTACTACACTGAGCCCAGGCTGGGGACTTAGCAAGACTCCCTCTCAAATAAAAAAGGGTTGGAATGTAGCTCAGTGCAAAGGCCCTGGTTTAAATCCCCACTGCTACAACAACAAAAAAATGCTCATAAAAACCACTGAAATGCGAATTAAGTCTGCAGTTGAAACACGAGTTGTGAACATCACACCTTCCCGAGACAGCCCAGGCTGTGTTTCCCAGATGTGCCATGTACTTTATCTTCACTCTCTCTCTCTCTTTTTCTATTTCTTTGGCCCACATTCATTCTGCAGAGCCAGTTTCTCTCCACTCTTCATTTTTGCTTTCTTAAATAAACTTTGCCACAGCTTCAAGAAAATATATATCAATGGCAATTTCTTAGTGTGATAATGTGTACAGATTATGTAAAACATTACCAGGGAAAGCTAAATAAGTGACATACAGGAACTCACTATACTATTTTCACCACTCTGCATGAATTTAAATGGACTTCAGTTTTCTTTGCATCTTAAATTACTAATAAAAAAAAAGGACTGAACTAGACATCTCTCGAGATCTTGCACTTCAGAATGATCCAGACATGACGGGTGTTACAGCTTGTATCTAGATGTTCCCCTCAAGCCTCCTTCACTCATTCTGAAGGAATTCATTCATTCTGAGGAAGTAACTGGGTCGCAGGTGTATGATGCTGGACTGTGAGTGTGTGACCTGCATTAGTCCACTGACAGGTTTACAGATGGATGTGATGTTGGGAGCTGAAGCCTGGGGGTGACTTTTGGGTGGGTCACTTCGGGTGTGGGCAGGAGAGGTATCAATACACCTGCTTCTCCCTTAATCGCTGTGGCTTCCTCCCTGCCTCACCATGAGCATTTTCTTCTCCACCATGCACCTCTGCCATGCCACTTTGCCTTGGAGGCAGTCAACTAGGGGCTGAAACCTCTACTAAGAGCTAAAATAAAGCTCTCCTTCTCTAACCTGTGAGTGTTGAGTATTTTGTCTCAGCAATGAAAAAAATAACTGAAACAGTTGTCAAAGGAAACTCAAAGAAGCATTTAGAAAGGTAAAGAAAAGCTCACCGTCAGAGAGAACAAAGGAATCAGGCATTCGAGGAACTGACCGCTGAATAAAGAACCATATAATTAATTCTCTGAGAGGGATGTGGCCCAAGACACCATTTCCCATCAATACCTGAAATCTTTGTGTCTTAACCACTTTCCTTGTCATTGGGACTAGGAATCTGACACTCCAGCTTAAAGGAGGAGAACTTTATTTTGGCTCACAGTGTGGAGAGGATTCAATCTTGTACGGTCCGCACATGGTGCAAGGTCCTGGGCAGGGAAGAACTGCTCATATCAGGCAGCAGGAAGCAGAGGGAAGCAAGTAGCCAGGAAGGAAGACACACCCTTCAGGGAGGCCCCCAGTGCCCCACCTCTTCCAGCTAGCCCCACCTTTCACCAGTCGTGCCTCTGAGCACATGAAGCGCTTGGGGGACATCTAGATAGAAACATGACGGTTTGCCCCTGACCCCCTAAAAGGTCATGTGCATTTCTTTACACAAAATACATTTATGCCCTCTCTAAGAGTCACCAGAGTTTTAACAGGTTCAGTACTGCTGAAAAGTTCAAATTCAATGTCTCATTGCAAACTCAGCTGTGACCCCTTATAAAAAATCAAAAAGAAAGTTAAACACTTCCAAAGTACAGTGCCGCAGGATAAACATTCCCATTCCAGCATGGAGGAAGAGGAGACAGAAAGATATGATACCAAAGCAAGACTGAAACCCAGCAGAGAAACATTAAATCCTGTAGTTCCCTGTCCAGAGCCCAAAGCAAGCTCTGATGAGCTGTGAACTCCAGAGGGTAAGGGCGGCCCCACCCTTACAGCATCCCAGTGTTGCGGCCCTCATGACTTCTCTCTTGGGCCAGCTTCATCCACTCTCCATGGCTTTCCCAGACATTCTATGGTCCTGGCTTTCTCAGCATCCTGATATCTCTACCACACCTTCAGTTTCACACTCCCAGCTTCACACACTACCTCCCAGGGCACGCGCCTGGCCTCCCATGCTTTCTTGTGAAATCTGGGTGGAAGCCTCCATGTCTCTGCAACTCTTGTATTCTGCATTCCCACATGAAGAGAAAGGGAGGACAGGAAAAAGTAAAAAAGAAAAAATCTGTAGTTAAAAAAAAAAGGAAACAGGGCCGAAGATTTAGCTCAATGGTTCCGGCGCCTGTCTTGCAAGCGCAAGGACCCGGGTTCGATCCCCGGTAACCACATATCTATACTGGGTGTGGAGACTCACGCCCAGCAGCAACCAGTACCACATACCACAGTGCCGGGTGTGGTGGCTCACGCCTGTAATCCCAGCACTCGGGAGGCAGAGGCAGGAGGATTGCTGCGATGAGTTTGAGGCTGAGCTCAGGGCCAGCCTAAACTCCAAAGCGAGACCCTGTCTCAAAAAACCTAAAAAAAAAAAAAGGAAACAAAGCTTATATAGGGGGTGGGAGTTATAGGGAAGGCAGGAGAAAAGGGAAAAGATGAGAATCAAGACGTGTCATGTACAGGTACAAATTCTCAATGTTGAATGTGATCGTAATATATGTATAAAATGTACCAATAAAATCAATTATTAAAAAGATATACAATACAAAACAAAAAAACTACTACCATACGAATGGCACCAAAGTCTCCAGTGCTTCCAGCAGGAGTCAGGTCCTTTTGCGTCATGGCCTCTACGTGCCTGGATGCTTGATTACTACGAATCATATCACAGAAAACTAATCTTCTCAGGGACCCTTCTCCAGAAGGACGCCCTGCTGCTCTCTGCCCAAAGTAGTCTTTCCTTTGCACGCTAGAACCTAGGAAGGGTAGCGTTTTGCTGACTCTTCATAGGTCCCAACACATGCTTCCTATTGTCTTGTTGTAAAGTACATGACTTCTTTTCAGTGCTAATTTTTTCAGCAACCAACTTTCCTTTGCTCCAGCTTTGTTGGAGTCTTTTATTTGTGGGTAAACTAAAAACTTTTCAAGTGGGCTTTTCACTCCTGACTTTTAATATAAAGCTGACTCAACACTGACCTGCCTTAAAATTTGCTTCACCAGATTAATTAGTCTGCCATCCTTAAACTCAGTCTCCCACAAAGGCTCAGGCCATAAGCAAGATGTA
>PVIR01025125.1:0-25209 GCA_004026965.1 Petromus typicus | reverse complement strand
ATAGCCATTACGCAGCAGAAAGTGTGCAGTGCTCTGTTTTTGTTACTGATTGCTTCTGATTGAGTCTTGAAGAGGAGCCTAAGACATCCCAGGATGTAGACTAATGAACTCCTTACCTCTGGGGGATATCGGGCTCATTTTTGTTACCCCAGGATGATTCCAGGAGCATTAGAAGCTAAAACTACAGTCTGCTACTGCTGAACATACTCAGTAATCACTTTTAGAAGAAAAAGAGTAAAAAAAAAAATGTTTAACTCCATGAGATATAAGAATAGATCAGAACTTGCAAAAAGATGATAGAGTAGTGAACAGCAGAGAAAGAGCCTCTCCAAGATTTGGTGTCCTGACACTGGAATATAGTGGCACAGGGAGGAAAAGAAGGAGGGAAGTGGGTCCCTGGGACCCAGAAAGAATCTGAAATGAGAAGTCCACATGAGAGGTACAGAGAGAGTCTTCAACAAAGCGAAGAGATATAGCAAGCAGCCCTCTCTGCCAGAGCCTGGACTAAAAGCATGAAAACAGCAAATTGAACCTGCAGAGGCATAGTGACTACTGCAGACTCCAGGGCCTCCACAGAGAAACGCACCAATGGAGCAGAAAAGTGTACAAAGCAAACTTCAGTAGCTGGTATAAAAGCAGAACATGGAGCAAATGACATTTAAGGAAAAAAAAAAAAACCTGCTCACAGAAGTAATGGCAGAATACTTCCACAAAAGGGAAAAAGAATTTGACATACAGATAAAGTGAGGCATACAGAACTCTGATTGGGCATGATTTTTTTAAAAAAATCTTCTCCAAGGCATGTAATAGTCAAGATTCCAGAAACTCAACCTGAGAGCAGAATATTAAAAGCTGTTAGATAAAAGAAATAAGTCACCTCTGAAGGAAAGTCCATCAGAATCACAGCAGACTTCTTAACACAGACCCTCAAGTAAAGGAGAGCTTGGACCAAAGTATTTTAAACCCTAACAGAAAACAACATGCAACCTAAATTAATGAACCTTGCAAAAACTATCCTTCAAAACTGATGGAGAAGGGCTGAGGATTTAACTAAGTGGTTCTGACACCTGGCTTGCAAGTGCAAGGTCCCAAGTTTGATTCTTGGTACCAAAAAAAAAAAAAAAAAAAAAAAGTGAAAAAAATTTCATACAAAATTGATGGAGAAATAAGACCCTTCCATGACAAAAAACATGTGAAGAAATTTATGACCGCAAAAGCAGCACTCTAAAATGTTCTGAAGGATATTCTAGAATGAGAAAACAAGGTTTACAACTCCATGAACTCCAATAAAATCAATCCACCAGGCAAGGCAAGAAATTGAAAAGGAAAGAAGGAAGCCAACAACAGGAGAATAACATTACACAGATAAAACAATACATTTCAGTTATGATCATCAATGTAAATGGTCTCCATTCACCAATCAAAAGAAATAGGTTGGCAGAAAGGACCAAGAAGCAAGATCTAACAATATGATGTATATAAGAAGCACATTTAATTCAAAAAGAAATTCATAGACTGAAAGTCAAAGAATGGAAAATCATAATCTGTGTGACAGGAACCCAGACAAAATGAGGAGTAGCTATTCTATTTGTAGAGAAAATGTATTTCAAGCCAAGAGTGATCAAGAGAAGCAAAGAAGATCACTACATCCTTGTAAAGGGCACAATCTAAGAGGAAAAGACAGCAATAACAAATATATATGCACCAAATACCAGTGCACCCAGCTTGTAAAACAAATATTAATAGACATAGGAAAATCCTATAAACACTAATACAGTTGTAATGCAGGTCTTCAATACCCACTGTCACAATTAGATAACTAAAAATAATATTTCTAATGAAATATTAGAATTGAACCAAATTCTTGAACAAATTGGAACAGATATCAACAGTGTTCCATCCCACATCAGAACGCATTCTCCTCTGCTCCATGTGGAACATTCTCTAAAACAGACTACATACTAGCTCATAGGACATGCTTATTAAGTAAATGCAAAGAAACTGAAATTATCCCATGCATATTATCATATCATAATGCAATGAAATTGAAAATCCATGACAAAAGAAACTACAAGACCTTCATAAACATATGGGAATGAAGTAACTCTCCTGAAAGGTAAAACCAAACACAAAATCAGACAGTTTCTACAGTTAAATGATAATGCCAACACCACATGCCAGAACTTATGGGATGCAATGAAAGCAGTCCTACAAAAGAAACTTATAGTGGGAAATGCCCATATCAGGAAAACACAGTAGGCTTTCCATATCAGGAAAATACAACAGAAATGGGCAGATTCCTACATACATATGAATTACCAAAGTCAAGAAGATATAAAAATTCTAAATAAACAAACCAGTGTTAGCCAGTGAAATCAAAGATGTAATTTAAAACCTACCAATAAAGAAAAGCTCAGGCCCTGACAGATTGAATGCTGCATTCTACAAGAAATTTAGAGAAGACCTAATGCTGTTCTCAAACTCTTCTATGAAATTGAAAAGGAAGCATTCCTCCCAGATTCATCCCCAGAAGCAAGCATTTCCCTGATTCCAACATCAGTGGAGGATCCAACCAAAAAAAGAAAACTACAGTCCTGTCTCCTTAACCTACATAGATGCAGAAATCCTCAATAAGATACTGGTAAACAGAATGCAGCAGATCATCAAGATTATCCACAGTGATCAAGTAGGATTTGTCCCAGGGATAAAGGGTGATTCAACATACACAAATACAAAGATACCCTTGTTCTTAGGCAGGAAGAACCAATATAGTGAAAGTGGCCATACTTCCAAAATTGTTATATAGATTTAATGCCATCCCAATTAAAATTCCAAAAGCATAAGTCACAGAACTACAGGAAACAATTCTAAAATTCATTTGGAACCAGAAGAGACAGAATAGCAAGGCAAATTCTGGACAACAAAGGCAAAGCAGGGGGCATCACAGTTCCTGACTTGAAATCATATTGCCCAGCTACTGTGATTAAAACAGCCTAGCACTGGCAAAAGAATATGCCTGAGGGTCAGTGGAACAGATTAGAGGATGCAGGAACCACTCCAGGTGTACTCAGCTACCTTCTTTGACAAAGGATCAAAACACCTTCACTGGAAGAAAAATAGTTTCTTTAATAAACAGTGCTAGAAAAACTGTCTTTCCATATGCTGAAGATTAAAACTGGACCCTTATCATCTTTCACTATACACTAACCTAAAAATCAAAATAGATCAAAGACCTAAATATTAAAACAGAAACACTAAATCTGCTGGAAGAGAGAATAGATAGAATGCATAAGGACATAGGAGTGGGCAAAGACTTCATGAACAAAATCAAGACTGCATGGGAAATACTACAAAGAATCAACAACTAGGATCTCCTCTCATTAAAAAGATTTTGCATGGCAAGAGAAACCACCAACAAAATGAATTGTGCCATCTATTCCTCAAAGAGCTACTAACTAGGATATATAAAGAAATCAAACCACCCCAAATTTAAAGATCCAGTACAAAAATGGGCATCTGAAATGAACAGACACTCTTCAGATGAAGAAATAGAAACAGCAAATAAATGTATGAAAAAAAAAAAATGTTCAGCATCACTAGCCATTCCTGAGATGCCAATTAAAACAACCCTGAGATTCCATTTCACTCCAGAAAAAATGGATGTGTTTAAGTAATCAGAGAATAACAAATGCTGGCTGGGCTGTAGGGGTACAATGAATACTTCTTCACTGTTGGAAGTGTAAACTGGTGCAACCATTGAAAATCAATGTGGAGGTTCCTCAAAACACTAAAACTAGGGCCAGGGAGTTAGCTCAGTGGTTCCGGCGCCTGTCTTGCAAGCGCAAGGACCTGGGTTCGATTCCCCGGTAACCATATAACAGTACTGGGTGTGGAGACTCACGCCCAGCAGCAACCAGTACCACATACCACAGTGCCAGGCATGGTGGCTCACGCCTGTAATCCCAGCACTCGGGAGGCAGAGGCAGGAGGATTGCTGTGATGTGAGTTGGAGGCTGAGCTCAGCCTGAGGTCTGAGGCCAGCCAGAACCACAAAGCGAGACCCTGTCTCAAAAAACCTAAAAAAAAAAACCACTAAAACTAGAGGTCCCATTCAACCCATCTATTCCTCCTGCTGGTATCTTCCCAGAAGAAGTAAAAGCCTCTTAGCACAGTCATATGTGCACATCCATGTTCATAGTGGCACAATTTGCAATAGCTAGATCCTGAAAATAATGCAAATGTCCATCAGCTGATGAATGGATAAAGATGTGGGAATTTTTACCCAGTGGAATACCACTCTGCTGTAAAGAAGAATGAGCTTGAGATATTTCTAGCTAAAGGGATGGTCCTCAAGACCACACTCAGAAGTGAAATAAATTGGACAGATATGTTTAAATACTGCATTATTTCTCTGGTATGAGAAACAATGTAAATAAGGACTAAAATGCATAATAGATATTGGGAAGTGGGAAGAAAGTGTTCGAGTCAGAAGGGGACAAAGGAAAGGATAAGGAAAAAAGTGAAAATAGAAGAAAAAATGAAAACAAAGTTTTTATACACAGGGAGGGAAGAGGAAGAAGAGGTAGGAGGGATTGTGTACAGATGCAAGTTCCCTTTGATGAATGTATGTCCAAAATGTAGCAGTACATATTTTGTTATAAAAATAATGAATGAGAGAAAAATGAAAAAAATTGGTGAGTCAGAGCAAATATGTAAATAAAGCACCATGGTGTGTAATTACTACATGTCGTTTATTAGTACACATAGTCATCACTTTCAGAAGGGAGTATGTAAAGAAGGTAATAAAGATTTTTAAATACCTCATGAGATAGTACAAAAAGAAGGACGACTGACTCCAAAACTGAAAAAAAGCAAGGCCAGCAACACAGCAGAATAGAGCCAGGTATTTTCTACATATTTAAAACCTCTACTCTTCTTTTTAGGTTTCTGAGCAATACTATTTTACGTACTATTTTTTTCCTCTTGAACTGAAAATGGGTGGATAGAGAAGGCGGTCGTTAGGATGGTTGGGTCCTGCTCCCTGCATGTCTAGGCCAAACCAAAAGCTCACAGACAAGACCATCTGTCAGACAGGAAAGGAAAGCGCCCGCCATCATGGGCTCCTCAACCTCCCCGCAGCACTGCCAGTGCCGATAACCTTAGAGTGAGTTGAGTTCAGAACTTTCACGGGAGCCTTGCTTCTATAGTGGGACCTGTTCTTTGCAAGCCCACGGTGCCCACCCAGTCAGGCTTCCTGAGGGAAGGAGACAGTGCTGCAGTCCTGAGCTTTGCTGAACTGACAAGTTCAACAGAGTAACCTGCAGCATTTTCCTCTTTGGTGCCTATCTCTGGAGGCTGTTAGCTGAACAGCGCCAGACACTGTACTTAGTGAATGGGTGTAATGGATAAGAAGGCGGGAAGTTTGCTGGGCTCCTGGAGCACAGGCCTTCCCTGGAGACGAGAAGTCAACACATGAGCACCAGCACTACCCTCACAGGGGTCTTGAGGGACTCATCTTTGTACTTCACTAAGTGCATAAAAGTGACTGAACCATCATGCTCCCCTCTGCTTCTGTTGGGTATTAACCACATGCAGATCTCTTAGCACTTCTGAGTGCTGTTTGTCATCACTGCTCAGCCTTCTGGCTAAGGTTAGGTGTAATATCTGAATATATTTTTTCTCTTTAGGTTCCAGAGAACACATCTTAGAAGATGCCAAATCCGAGCCTGTCAACGACACTACCGATTTGGCTCTGCCACCTGAGATGCCAATTCTAATTGATTTCCACGCTCTGAAAGACATCCTGGGGCCCCCGATATATGAAATGGAGGTAATCACTCTCATTTCTCTACTACTGCTCTCCATCTTTTCTCTGATGGTTGCTTAATAAGTGGAGGGAAATAGACGTGACTATTTCCAGAAGCTGTTTTCTCAGATTGGAAACCTGCTTTTGGTGTGATATTACAGGGTGCCACAACCCTGGCTACATCTTCTTAAGGAAACCCACTCTTTCTTACCCTGACATCCAGGTGAAGTGTTTGTATTTTGGCTCTCGGTGGAGTGGGGCAGGGTCTGAATGAATGTCCAGGCTGGCATCAGGCTTGGTTCCTCCTGCCTCAGCCTACCATGTAGCAGGGATTCCAGGCTGTACCACTATCCAGCCTCCATTTTAAGAGCAGTGTCCATAACCAGGAAGTTGAGGTGGGCCCACAGCATGGAGCCCAGGCTGGGCAGTTTAATGATTTACTGAAATCCTGTCTTTAAAAAAAAAAAAAATAGTCCGATGATGTAGCTCAGTGCAAAGGCCCTGGGTTCAATGGCCAGTGCCCCACCCTTCCTAAAAAAGGCACCCTTCAGAGGCCAGTTACTTCACTGTTCATAGCTCCTGCTAGATCACCCCTCCTGTATCCTCTGACTATACCCCACAGCAAGAGGCTTGAATCCTTGGGCTGAGCTGAGTCCTGCACACAAACAGGTTTTAGAACATGACTGTTGAGGGCATCCGGATGTATATTACACTGTGTGCAAATGAGTTTTTATAGGTCAGTTATTAGAAAAAGTCTCTACTACACTACTGAATCTAGCTGTATTGTCACCTCTCATCAATTTAAGGTAAAAAGATGTGTAGAAAATGAATCTGATGATTACTTACAAGATAATACCTCCATCTAACCTTGGAAATCATTAGCAGTAGTTTTTGCAGCTATGGAGAGGAGAAATCCTGTAGGCCCCCAAACCCATCTTGTTTATCTAAACTCTAGCTGATCATTAAAACTAATGAGTCTTTCTGTGGAGCTCCGAGTTGCAAGATTAGAATTTGTTCATTCTTTTAAAAAATATAAAAAGGAACTTCTTTACTCCTAACAGTACAGCTCCACTTTAGCAGTAGAATCAAAAGCTGCTTGGTATGTACTGGTTGTTTGGATTCTTAAAATACTACGGACTTGAATTTTGAAGTGTTGAAAATACCTGAACAAAACTGATTTATAAGGAGACAAAACCACCTTCTTGTTTCGAAGGAACCAGTGTGTCTGTGAGTGGGGATGTGTACGGGTCCGACATCTGCAGGTCCAGGGGCCTCGTTCTCTAGGCGTTCCAGAAAAGGTACATCCCAACAGTCCTTTGCGAATTTAAACTAGAGCTACAAAGAAAAGCGAAGTTGGATGCCTGTCTCTGTTGCGTAACCTTCTCTCCCAGCCATTTCTGCTGATGTTAGATTTGGAAGCGTTGGTGACATTCCTGGAGCTTTGGCCAAGAAAGAGCCAGAAGGACAGAAATGAGAAATTTTATAAACACTCCTCGGCAGCTCTCTTTGGAGTCGCTGGAGAAGAGAAGCCTATTTTATTTGCCTTGCAGCAGGCACAGTTACTCCGAGTGACTTCTGCAGTGCAAACCGAAGGAGATGAGTGGCCATTTCGTCTTTTGTCTGCGGACTCGCAGTGTCACAGGTCTGGGGCCCGAGTGTCCAGAGCACTTGCTCATCTTTTCACCCCGCAGCCTGGGGTCTCTCTCTCTGCCTGTCATGTTCTGATGACTGTCACATCTGCCTTCACTTGTAAATCTGTAAAATGTATGATTTTTAGATTTATGGAACATTTTTTACCCAAGTGGGCCATCACAGTGCCCAGGAGTCTTCCATTTTATACACAAGGAAAAGTCTTAAAAAGAGTAAATGAATTATGCAAATTCCCATAAATTACAGATGGGCCGGCTCCAACTGCAGAGTTCTTTCCCCTCTTCCACTATACCCCATTAGACCAAGACAGTTTGTGCTCTTTCTTGCCACAAGACAGTGGCAGTGACATAGGACAGTTTTGGGTTTTTTGAGGTTGTTTTTTTGAGACAGGGTCTCATTTTGTAGTTCAGGCTGGCCCTGAGCTCACTATATAGCCCAGAAGAGCCTTGAACTCACAGCAATCCTCCTGCCTTTGCCTCCCAAGTGCTGGGATTCTAATCCTCTAGGCATGAGCCACCACATCCCACACTGTGGAATGTGGTTACCAGGGATCGAACTAGGGACCTTGAGCTTGCAAGGCAGGTGCTGGAACCACTGAGCTAAATCCTGGCCCAGTTTTTTTGTTTTCTTTTAATAAGAGCATTTGTTGTACATAAGATTTTCACTTACAGGGTCTCCATTTTTCTTTTCCTTTGTTGCTACTGGACTTGAACACAGGTCCTGATACATGCTAGGCGACCACTCTATATACAACTACACCTCCAGGCCTTTCTGTTTTGAGACAGGGAATTGCTAAGTTCTGAGGCTGGCCTCAAGCCTGCAATTGCTGTGCCTCAGCCCTGCAAGTAGCTAGATTACAGGCATATACCGCCATAGTCAGCTGTAATATATTCACAAAACACCCAGTTGTTTTTATCATCCTAGTGTGTATTCACATATAATAACTCATTATTGTTATGCCACCCTATATTTTTGAAGATGTAGCTACAGAAATATATTCATACTGGAAACCATCACTGCCCTCATGAACTGGCCGCACTGGGAGGTGGAAGGTGCACTTTGCAGAATGAGCCACATCTCTAGAATTCTCTGGGCAGGTCGGAAAATAGGTTCTGGAACTTAGTCTAGATTTCAGATTTAAGAACAATACAATAGGTCACCTGTTTTCTGCAGGAATAGGATCATTTAAACCCAGTTCACAAAATAACTGAATAAAAGGCCTCCCCAGGCTAAACAAAGAACAGGGAAAAGCAGAGCCACCCACGCGGCCCGGCTTAGCTGATGCAGCTCCGGGCAGCCGCGTGCCCTTCCCCACCACGCCGTGCTTTTCTCCAGCAGCTACCAGAGCCCAGCTTTTCTGCGTGCTTGAGAGCACACAGGGGAGGTCAGCAAACAAAGTGAGACCGGCGGGCTTGACGTCAGCCACCCCAAAGTGACAAGCACTGTCTGCCTCGCTGGGGACCGGGTTCTGCTGTCCAGTGATTCCTGACTCCACAAGTCTTTAGAGTCCCCTGCTTTGAGTTAAAACTTGAGTGTGGTGCAAGAACAGTCCCTATCCAGAGGCCCTGCCCTTAAATAGTAAGAGGAAGAGGCCAAACTTGCCGATTTTAAAGCACGCTGAAGAGAACACATACAAGGGTGAGTTCGAAGATTCCGTCATCATGGTTGCTTTCCAAGCCAACAAAATCAGCTGCTAAAAATGGGCACTGAAAAAAAAAAGGGAGAAATGGACGACTAAGCATACAGGCAAGGATATAAACATTCACTAAATGCCCCTAAGAATCAAGGCGGGAAGATATTTTCCATCCCAGTGCCGCTGGCCTACTGTGGGCTCCCTCAGGAAGACCACCAGAGCTGCTCCCCCAGCCTGGCCCAGCCACCTGCCCTCAGAGCCACGAGTGTGCCCAGAAAAGTCCCCACTGGCAGGCTGTGCAGACAGCTGTGTCTTACTTAACAGTGGGAGATCAGACTGGATGGGGCCGTGCGAAGCCGCTTTTTCAGATGTGGTGGCGTAGATCCCAGCTCTGTCTCTGCAAGGGAAGCAGGGTCTGCCCTCGCTTTTTCTCAATGCTGCCAAAACACATCCACAACCAGTAGTCAGATGTTCATTGAACTCAGGGCTTACGATCGCACTGCAAAGACCTTGAAAAGAGATTGTCAGACGGATAGGTACCTTGATAACAGTGCTGGCAGGAGAATAAAAAGTGCTGTGGGGGCTGTGAAAGAAACCAGATGGTGAACAGACATCATTTCAGAACAGTCCTGCACACATCACCTGTACCCCGACAGCTCAGACTTCGCATGTAGCACAGCGCCCTGCTTACCCCTGAGAAAAAGGCTCCATTCCCCAGCACCCACCCACCAGCCCTTCTGTCTGATGCCTCCTGGCCCAGGAAATAAACTTCCTGCTCAGAAATCTTTAAGACTCTAGCCAGGTGTGGTTTCGCACCCTTGTAATCCCAGCATTCAAGAGGCTGAGGCAGAAGGATTGCCTTTAGTTTGAGGCCAGCCTGGGCTCCTTAGTGAGTTCAAAGCCAGCCTGCACTGCATCGTGACACCGTGTCTCAGAAAACCAAGACTCTTTTCAGCCCCTCCTCTCACACCTGCCCATCAGCCCAGAGACCCTGCACATCAGAAAGGAAGAGAAGGCACAACTGCAATGATTGTGCCCTTCTCAGATCGTCCCGAAAGGCTGATGTCCCTGAAGGGTTAGTAACGCTGTCATGTCTTATATGGCCCATTCTAGTCTTCCTTAGATTCTTCTTTAAATATTCTCAGTGTTTCTTCATTGTGCATTTTTTCCTTATTACTAGTGCTAGTGGTAAATTGAGTAACAATGACTTTGAGATGGTTACATTCCATTCTGACGTCTAGTGGGGAAAACATGCTAAACATCAAGCCTTGGCCTGTCTTGGCTCCAAGAACGAATGATTCCACAAGCCAGTAATGGGACTTTACACTGACAGGAAAGGAGTGGTGTATAGACACTCTTTTGAAATGATTATGTTGTTACTTTCTAAAGAATGTGGAGAACCTAGCTTGTCCTGTATAGAGTGATGTGTTGTTTTGTGTTCGGGAGCTTATGGGTCCATATCCATCCTTTCTGAAGGAGAAACACAGGGTGTGGGTGCTGATCATGCAGTTTCATTGCCAGAACATATGTCCTCAAAGATTGTGACTCCTGGGCTAAGTTCTGTACTTCTTAGCCTGATTGCAAAGACTGTGGATTTGGTAGTAACTTCATGATGACTTATATCTAGATGTCCCCCCAAAGCCTCATCCCATCACAGGTGGAGCATTTTAGAGGTGGCTGGGTCTAGAGTGTGTGATGCTGGGATCAAGGGAACATGATTACTACATTAGTCCACTGTGATTGGTTTGGCATAATTCTGGGTAAAATTAAAGATACCCCAACCTGCGTTGTGAGTGCTATGAGCCCTTGAGGAAGGTACCCTGGGTGGAATATAAGGGACAGAAAGTCCCTGCTGTCATTTGCTTGCTGCCTTCTGCCTGTCCTGTCCTGCCCTGAATTGTTTCTCCCCTGGGATTCTCCGCTGCCATGCTACCCTGCACTGGAGCGGCCGACTGTGGACTGAAACCTCTACAAACTGAACCAAATAATCCTTCCCTCCAACTTTGGGTGTTGGGTATTTTTTCTCAGCAATGAGAAAAGTAACTAAGACACTTCAGTTCTCCGAGTGTGTCCGTTGTTGGACGGCACATATTTGCCATAGTCTCATCTTGAGGTTAACATTAGAACACTTACTGCCAAGGCGTCATGGTGGTTGTGAGCCTGGACCCTTCGGGTTTGCCCCGTCTGTTTATGTGTCCCCGCCCCTTCGGATCAGCCTCCCAGTCACTCCTGTAGAGCCGCAAGACTCCCCAGCAGATGAAGTGTTATCAGAAGGCTGGCAGTATGGTAATAGAAGATCTTGATGTAACTCTTGGTGTCCTTTCAACCAACAAGTTTTGAGGATTTAACTGTAAGAAAGTCTTTGGACTTATTACAGCTAACAAAACTGCACCCGCTGGCTTTTTTGTGTAAAATTAGACCTGATTTGGTATGTTGAGGATAATTCACTAGGATGAGCTCACCTGGGCCTACAAAGGAGCCTGGAAGATTCGTGCCCAGGCCACATGTCGCTCAGATACAGCAAACTGATTCTACACTAGAACAAAACAAGCACTGCGGGCACTTTTATAAACCGTTGTTTCTGTGTCTTCCTTAAATAGCATTTTAAGGAAGCGAGAACTCACCTTGTAATACTCCTTAAATAGTATTGATCCCGTTTGTGTCTTTCTCCCCAAGTAAATTTAGAACAGGGCGAGTGCCTGTGATCTGTGATGCATGCTGTCAGCTCCACTATGATAAGGTTTTGGAAGGGCCTCCAGCTCTCTAACCTACCTATGAAGTTAACATAATTAAATTTCTAAAGGAGGCTTGAAAATACGCTTTTAGTTGCCCAACATCTTCAGTGGCTGCCACACGATTTGGGAATAAATTTTAAAGTCAGAATTGATGCTGTCTAAGCCACCAGGGAAAGGAACAAACATCAGCAGCCGGGACCTCTGAGCAGGAGCCACAGCCAGACTCTGCTCTGAGGGAGGTGGTCGCCCGTTGGTAGACAGTCTTGCATGTGTCCAGGTTCTGTCTTGGCCCGTCAAGCACAGTCCCCAAACACAGACATCTTCCGTGGGATCGGAGACTGAGAAGCTCAGAGGAGGTGGCAGAAGTTCACTCTGCCGTCCTTGCCATTCTGCGTCTCTCCTGCTCCGGTGCTAAAAGCTATGCAGGTCAGTCTCCTGGGCTCACAGCCACACTCTGGGCAGCCGGGCAGCCTGGGGGAGAAATCTAGGACACTGCTCAGGAGTCGCGTGTGGTTTCGCTGCAGCAGTGACAGAAAAGTAGCAACGGGTGTTTGCAAAGCCAGAATCAGGGGTCTGTAACACAGCCCTGCACACTTGACCTCTGGAGCACACACTTGTGAAGGGGACAGGAGAAGGAGTTTGCTTCCTGGAACAGTTCAGGACAATCTACAGCGAACTTGGGTCCAGGGCACGTATACACATACAGCCTAATAAAGGTAGAAAAAACTACTAAGTTTCTTGGAAATTAGGGCACGTGTAACTAGATCTGGCTCTGGAAAGTCAGTTGATATGTTTTCAGGTAAACTTGCTTCTGATAAATGTCTGGAGGAAGTTTGGATATTTTTCTAGGAGAAAGTCAGACAGCAAGAAGTATCACTCAGAACCGTGTCCTGCGTCATCTGAGGTGCATAGCTCAGGTCTTGTCTGAGGAAAGCACACTTCATTCATTCTGAGAATTAGCACTTGCTGACCTCAGATGGACTCTGCTTCTTTCTTTCAAGGTCTCTGAGCGTTTGAGTCAGCCAGGCGTGGCCATCGGGTTGGCATGGACTCCCCTGGGTGGGAAGATCATGTTTGTGGAGGCAAGTCGCATGGACGGCGAAGGCCAGCTAACCTTGACCGGCCAGCTGGGGGCTGTCATGAAAGAATCGGCCCATCTCGCCATCAGCTGGCTCCGCAGCAACGCAAAGAGATTCCACCTGACCAACGGTGCGGGCTGCCCTGGGAGTGCTCGGGAGCGGGGCGGAGTCTGGGGTTCGGTCCTGGGGCCTGGCTATAGATGGAAATAAGTGTTCAGAGTGTAAGCCTTTGTGTCCAGCCCCTGGGAGGAGTCTCCACTAGAAACTGATTTTAAAAGTTAATATTTTTTGAGCCTTAGAACAGACCTATTCTTTCCAAGACCCTCACTCAAATTGTACCATCCATTAATATTTTTGAAAAATTCATTTTTGTCTCTGATTTTCTTTTTTAAAGCTTTTGGAAGTTTTGACCTTCTCGACAACACAGACATCCATCTGCATTTCCCAGCTGGAGCTGTCACAAAAGATGGGCCATCTGCTGGTGTTACCATAGTAACCTGTCTCGCCTCACTTTTTAGTGGGCGGCTCGTGCGTTCAGATGTAGCCATGACTGGAGAAATTACACTGAGAGGTCTTGTTCTCCCAGTAAGTACAGCAAAAATCTATTCTTTTAATTTTTTAAGTTAATATTTTTTAATTTAAACTAATACCATTTTCCTCTTTTTATGTGAAAAACCCTGGTTTTACATATATATTAAATGTTTATACTTTAAACTTTTGACCAAATAAAAGAAAGCCTGACAATATTCCCCATAGTTTCTCATCTAAAAAGACTTGCTAAGGGAAAAAATATTACTGCAGTCACCAAAAATATTAGCAATTCACATGAAGATTTCAATCTGTTTCACTGGAGGTGTCTTAAATAGAGTAGTTGTTTTTAAGCTTTAACCCCAACTCTTACCTTTCAAAGTTCCTTTGAACTCCTGCCCTCCTATAGAAATCTTAATTGAAATTTAGTTGATGTATTTATAGAAAATCAGCTCTTATAGAATAGAAACTGAATTTTAGACTAGCCACATCTGTTAAATTTTGGAAAAGCTCTGTACATGTCAGGTAAAGTCCATGTCAAAACTACCTATAACAACAGTGATAAAATGAGAGAACTTGAGATACCAGTAGCGTTTCAGTTTTAGGTGATTAGTTACCAGTACCAGTCTGCAACAGAAGTTTGGAAATTCATCACAAAATGAGAAGAAAAGAGAATGTTCTCCACTCTTCATAAGTCCTTATATTATGAAGTGGTGGTGAAAGATCATAAAATCACCAGTTATGATGGACTGAATTCATGTGCTCAGTTCCCAGTTTTTAAAATTAAACTATCAAGTCAAATATTCTACTCTTTAAAAAAATTCCACTCCGTTCTGATACATGTGTAGCTCTGTATTTGAAAAGACTGACTCATCTCTTTGCTTGCACCTTACCTAGGCACAGTAACAGTAGCTCACGTTAGCTGTGCTCCCAGAATGAGAGCTGATCTATTGGCTGTGAACTCTTACTTTAGAGCCCTGGTCCAAGATGGCAGATGCAACAAAGAATAAGAGGGAATAAATTCTAATACAGAAATATCTCGGTTCACAAATGCTTCTGCTCACAATTCAATTTGCAAACAGAAGCCTTTGGCAAAATTTTGCTTCCACTGGCAAACTCTGCATCAGGTGACGAACACAACCTCTGCTGTCTTCCCCATATGAACACAGATGTGGCCATCTTCCCCCGAATCGTGGAACAAATTAAGTTCATGAGCCAAGGTCTTGTCCTCAAAAGCAAGCAGGGTCATCCGCTGACAGCTGGCAGAAGGCAAAGGCACTCTGCCCAGGGGAATTCGGTTTGGAGACTGGCTCTGAGCCAGAAGATGGCGACAAGACTGCAGGAATGAGAACTCAGGGTCTCACCATCTTTGCAGAGCCAGTGGCCTCCCACAGAGAGGCTCCGTGCCCTGCAGAGGATGGCATGGCTGCCCGGAGTGAAGGGGCAGTCATGGGGACTAAGCCTCGGCCCTTAATACACAGCTGCGTGCACAGCCCCTCTATGGTTTGTACTTTGAGGCAGGGGCCCACTGAGTCACTTCAGTTGCCCGGACTAGGCTCACATTGTGTCTTCCTGTCACAGCTTCCTAAGCCCCTGTGCCACCGTACCTGACAAGCTTCCCTTTTACCTTACCACAAAACAAAGGAAAGCGGAGGCATTTAAAAGAAAGAACCCGTAACGCTGAAGAGAACAGTTGAAGAACAAAGATAAGATTGAAGCTATGGATTTTAAAATGTAGCTTTAGAATTGCTTAATGTACTCAGAAAAACCTTATAGTAAAAAACAATCCAGCATCTAAAAGGAATTGTATGAAACAGGAAAATGGAATAGAACAAGTTCTCAGAGAAACAGGGGAAGGTTTCCTAGAACTGAAGTTATCTTCGGGTTTAAAGAGTCTATAAGAAGCAGGCTTTTTAGATTACCAAGTACGTTAGTTACTTCCTCGCTGCTGGGACAAAATACCCAACTCCTCAGAGGTAAAAGAGGAGAGGTTTATCAGCTCACCGTTCAGAGAGCTTGCAGTCTGTAGTCAGCTGGCTCTGACCCAGGGTGGGCAACAGAGGAGCCTTAGAAAGGGGCAACGGTCTAGGGCAGGCAGACAGCGGCCAGCAGCGAGCTCCTGCCTTCTTCCCCACTTGATTCCATCCTGGCTGTAAGCCTGCTGGTCGGTGCCATGTGTGCCAGGGTAGAAATCCATGTTCTACACCCTGAATTATGCTAAACTAGTCCATGAACTAATCCAGTGTCACACACCCTTGACTCAACACCCCCAGAAGCCCTGCCTGTGAGTGCCTGAGGCTCTGGGAGGATTTCCCAGATCCGTGCCAAGGTCTTCTTACCAGTGACCCAAAGGTGTGGAAGGGACCTTCGCAGCCCTTGAGTAAACGTGGTATTAGATACAGTGTTGTATCCGAGGCCTGACTGGGAAGTAGGTATGAAGGCAGACATTGTCGTGCCAAAGGAGCCGGCGCTGTGCACTCTGAAGAAGGCACGTGGAGGCGCGCTCGGGCTGAGAAAGCTCTGAAAGACCCCTGGAGGCAGCAGCGTGGTAGCGGCTATGTGCACAACCTGGCAGCAGCCGCCTCAGCTGGGGCAGGTGGCCAGGCGCCGCTGCAGGGCTGTATGCGCCAGGGGCTGGGACCAAGACCTGTGTTTGGTCTCTGTTGCCCTAAACAGAAACACTTTTTTTCCAAGTTTCTACGGCTGAGCATGCAACAGTGACTTGCTTGCCTTGTGGCTCAGGGTCTCTCCTTTTACCCCAAGCTCCCAGCCAGGTCGCAGCATTGGAAAGCTGGCTGAGGCCAGAGGAGCTCATGTGCAGCTGCGGTGAATGACTCCTGCTTGGCAGGAGGCCCGCGCCCTCTGCGGACCTTCCTGTGGGCTGTGTGCGTAGTGAACGCCAGTGCAGGGCGTGTGGTCTTACACGGACCCACACAGAGAGCCCGTGTGTTCTGACATAGCCTTGGAGGCCTCGTGGCACCACACCGCATGGCTCCTCACAGCCGTCAGAGTCGCCCTGCGTTCAGGGCAAGAGGCGACGCCACCGTGCAGGGACAACTCGGGGGATGTGTGTGTGTGAGCCACCCGGGGGCTGAGATAATCCTGAGGTGCGTCTTCTTCACCACAGGACACAGAGAGAAGATACACTCCTGGCACACAGCTAAGCTCTTTAGAACAGTATTTTCTTTATTGGCAACCATACTATTTTAACTTTTAAATTTAACTGATACATAAATATTCAAATTCTGTTAATGGAGAGCAATATAATATTCAGTACATGTTTATATGCATTGTATAATGTTTAAACTAGGTTAAACCTATTTTATCACATTTATCATTTCTTTATGGCGAAAACTTTCTAAATTCTTCTGTCTAGGTTATGGCCAAAACAGTATAATGCTTTTTTTTTTTTTAATCCTAAAGACAAAATTGTTATAATTAAAGAATGGAATATGTTAACCTAGGAAATAGTCATTGACAGAAGAGATTCTTGTGCTTATCAAAACTTGGGCTTTTTTTTTTCTTTTTTTTTGGAGAGAGTCTTGCCATGTAGTTTAGGCTGGTTTTGAACTCATGATGTAGCCCAGGCTGGCCTCAAACTTGAGGCAGTCTTCCTGACTCAGCCTCCTGAATGCTAGGTGGACTGTGCTCCCACACCCAGCTTTCCTCTCCTATTAAAAGTTAAGGCACTTTGGCCAGGTGTGGAGGCTCACACCTGTAATACCAGCAGTTGGGAGGCAGAGACAGGAGGACTGCTATGAGTTCAAGGCTTGCCTGGGCATAGTGAGCTCAGGGCCAGCTTGAACTACAAAAGCGAGACCCTGTCTCAAAAAAAATAGTTGGGGCCGGGGATTTAGTTCAGTTTAGTTCCAGCGCCTGCCTTGCAAGTGCAAGGGCCAGGTTGGGTCCGTGGTAACCACATACCACAGTGCTGGGCGTAGTGGCTCACACCAGCACTTGGGAGGCAGAGGCATGAGGATTGCTGTGAGTTCAAGCCGAGCTCTGGGGCAGCCAGAACTACAAAAGCAAGACCCTGTTTAAAAAAAAAAAAGTTAAGGCACTTTGAAGGTCAGGGATTTAGCTCAGTGACACCATACCTGCCTAGCAAGCACAAGGTTGTAAGTTTGATCCCTCATACTAAAAAAAAAAAAAAAAAAGCTAAGGCACTTTACAAGTTTTAGGTTACTGTGTAGCAACTCCAGTGGAATGGCTTTCTTGGCTGGTGCTGCAACAACAGAACGGAAGACAGTTCTGGTTCTTCATGAGCGAAGCGGGGTTTCCTTGCACAGAGTGATTGTAAACTCTTAACGGTCATCCTCTCTCCTTACAGGTGGGTGGGATCAAAGACAAAGTGCTGGCAGCACACAGAGCAGGACTGAAGCAGATTATTATTCCTCAGAGGAATGAAAAGGACCTCGAAGAAATCCCAAGCAACGTTCGACAGGATTTGAATTTTGTCACTGCAAGCTGCTTGGATGAAGTTCTTAATGCAGCTTTTGACGGCGGCTTTTCTGTCAAGGCCCGACCTGGTCTGGTGAACAGCAAGCTATAGGCTCCATCTTAGCCTGCTGGAATTTTGAGGTGGGGAATGCTAAGTACTGGTGAGATTGATTTTATCCAAAGCCTCTGACTTGTGAACATAATCACAACAGTAATGAATCTTACTCAAGTGGTGGCTGGTGTTTTATTCCATAAATTTGAGATGTTCATTTAATAAATTTAATAAACAATTCTTGTCCTCGGTGGAATCATTAGTGTGGGGTGTGGCACAGAAGCCCCCACCGCCTTCGGCCTCTCCCCTGGCCTCTGGCGTGGCACAGGCCTCGGGGCAAGCCGTAGAACTGCTTTAAGAAGCCCTCAGGGATTCGGATGCAAATCAGCCTCCAGCTGCAATAGAGACCATTACTTAGCAGATTCCACTGAGACTCCTTTGAACCTAAAACCAGTCAGTTAGCAGGGGAAGTGGTCAAACACGGAAATAGAGCCGCTGTCCTGGCAGAGAATACGGTGTCTTAAGTGAACCCTCTCTTCGAGCCATCCATACACCTCCCAGCACACGGCACAGTAACTTCCTGGCCCGTGGCCTCGGAAGTCCTCAGACATAGCAGTCGGTGAGCCCGGAAGCCTCACTCCTGCTTCCTCCTCATTTGTTTCTGCCCACAGCTCCAACCTCAGCTCCTGCCATTCATCCAAGTGTTAGGACAGCTGTGCGAACTTTCTGCAGCATCATTTTCCTAATTTGGGAAAGCAAATCATACGTAATTTCAGATGTTATCATGAAGATTAAGCTGGGATCCTGTGTAAAACAATATCAAGCAACTATTATTCCAGCTAGAAATGGACTTGCAGAGTCAGAATCTGTACAGTATTACAAACGGAAGAATCGAAGGAGACTGGAGTTTCATGGGTGAGGAGTCTGCGAGTTACCCAGCACTAGGAAAAGCCATGAATGTGTCCTGTAGGAAAAGTCCAGGCAGAGACCAGTTATGGGACAGGGGAAAGGAAAAAAAAAATCAGAACATTCAAAACATTCCGTTGTCTCTTCCCATCTATTATGACTTCACCATTTTTATTCAGTCATGTAACACAGGAGTAAAAGAAAGACAAAGTGGGACTGTTAACTCACCTCCAGCTATCCAAGAGGCTAATCCACACCCCAACTGCTGTTTGTTCCATCCATCGGAGTGGCCACAGGAAACACTTGTTAGTTTTTGTTTTTGTAGTTCAGCCTGGCCTTGAACTCACTATGTAGCCCAGGCTGGCCTAGAACTCACGGTAAACCTCCTGCCCCAGCCTCCTGAGTGCTGGGATCACAGTTGTGTATCGCTACACCCAGCTGCAAAGAACACTATTTGTAAGTGGGATTTCCTGTGTTTTTTCTGTAGAGTCCTAACTGTGCCTCTTCGCACTCATCTATAAGCAACAGCCTTGGGGCGTCTTCTGTACCCTTTTGTTTTAAGCACATCTTTCCATTTCCAAGCACCATCACTGTTTTCTTCCCTCCCTGGCTGTGATGTTCAGAAGTACCACCTTCATTTCTGTAGCATTGGTTTTGATTTATGAGTGAGAAAGACATCTGAATTCTGAACTCTTGATTTCTCACCTCTTTAACTGGGCAAAATTTACCAATTCAACCACTTCTAAGTGTGTAAGCACACATCCACGAGCACCAGTAACATATAGTGGGCACTGTCCATACCTGTTTTGCCATCATGAAATTGTAGTTTCCTTTCCCACAAAAAGAATGACTCCCATTCCCCCATTCCCAGACCCTGATAACCACTGTTTTACTAGGAGGGTGCTAACTTCCAGAAGTTTCGTACAAGGAGAGTCATAAAGCACTCATCCTTTTGTGTCTGATTTAGCTCATTCAGCAACTTGTAAAGATTATCCCTTTAGCATGTATCAGAATTTCAGTTCTTTTCACAGCTGAATAATATTCCACATCACATTTTGTTTATTCCTCTCCTGGTTGTTTTTGTGAATAATGCTATTAGGAACATAAGGACGCAAAGACCTCCTCCGAGTCCTTTTTCTGCTCACATGATGTAAATATGACCTTACTGGTGATAATACATACTGTGACCTGAATGTCCCCACCCCTGAGGTGCTTGCTGATCAGTTACCAAGATGGTGCTGTGAAGAAAGGGCTACAAAAAATTTGGGAGATGACAGCTATAATAATAGTTTGATTTACATTACACAATACACACATGCATCAAAACATTTTATCCCATAATCCATATAGCAAATAGTCAAATTTTTCAAACAAAAAGAAGATGTGAGCACCATTAGGAGATGATGAGTCCTAAGGCTTCACCTTTATGCGTGGATTCAGTGCAGGCTCCAGGGAACCAGTGCTCCTTGTGGCCCTTTCATTCCTTCTACCACAGAGGCTGCAGCAACCAGGCACCCGCTCTGTGGAGACCATGCTCTCAGAAACAAACTTGGACCCTCCGGATCTGGGACAAATAACTTCACCAGTCTCAAGTGTTTTATTACAGCTACACAGATGACTGACACAGCAGAATTCTATCTGCCTTTGTGACCACTCCTTTCTATCTCAGCAACAGGGTCCTGATTTTTCTACCCTCACCAACAGTGTTTTGATAACCACCCTCCTCCTCCTCAGGGTGTGACGTAGTACTTCGATTCCCATTTCCCTAACAGCAGATGATAGTAACACTACTCTAGCCTTTTTCAAACTGTTGCCCCAAGACATTGTATCACAGCTAGATTTCCTATTGAAAATACTAATTAACACTAGAAATTTTAATTCCATAGGGTACACAGCTGGCTGTTTTTTGACACGGAGAGCTCCGAAAGGTTCACTGGCCTACTGTCACACAGGGCGGATGAGGCCATTGCAGAGCACCATGTCCCAAACCCTCAGATCCAGGAAGTCTGAGGACATCTGCACCACTGCCCGTTCTGGGGAGCGTGGCCATACTATTTTGCCTCCAGACTCCTTAAGATAGCAAATCCTTGGACCAGCACCCAGCAACCATCTCCAATGCCTGCAGCCACCTCCTGCTTCAAAGCCTTTGCTCAGCCCTTGCTCAAGGCTATTCAGACTCAGGCCACTTGCCCTGAAGTGAAATAAGAGTCTTGTTGCTCACACAAAGCCTGCTCCAGTGGTCTCTGCTCTCTGCACCTTCAGTACACACAGAGCAAAGGCCTTATTATACCTGTGTATTCAATGTGGACTCTACTTGGTTATGTATGGGCTTTATGTGTATTTTTTCAATGCATAGGCTTTAAAATTCAAGTATTAAACCACCATAAAGCTTTTTTAAGTTCTATAAAGTTTTAAATGCCATGGTTATCACTTCTGTTTTGTCTAACTGAGGCATACAGACCTTTACTTGGGTCTCCCACTTAATGATTGCTACAAACCTCTCATCAGACAGAAAATCATAAGGCACTTGATTATCTACATGTAAACTCCATGACAAACACTACCTGTTGAAGTGGTTGTTCCTAAAATGTCTGTACATTGGAAAATCTGTGACCGTAAGTAATTGTGCATACTAAACATTCTTTTTTTTTTTAGGTTTTTTGAGACAGGGTCTCGCTTTGTGGTTCAGGCTGGCCCTGAGCTCAGCCTCAAACTCACATCACAATCCTCCTGCCTCTGCCTCCTGAGTGCTGGGATTACAGGCGTGAGCCACCACGCCCGGCACTGTGGATGTGGTACTGGTTGCTGCTGGGCGCGGGTCTTCACACCCAGTATTGTTATGTGGTTACCGGGGAATCGAACCTGGGCCCTTGCGCTTGCAAGACAGGCGCTGGAACCACTGAGCTAACTCCCCGGCCCCCAATAAACATTCTTAAAATGCCCTTAGAACCAAGTGGCCGAGTGATGATGAGTGTGTCAGTGAGTAACAAACACCCAGCTAAACTAGCTCAGCATAGTTCTGGGTGTGGAGACCCACCCTAAAAAGGAAATGGAAGGAGGAAGGGTTCCTTCTGTCTTCAGGGGTAGCTCCTGTCTTTACTTTCAACCCAGATGTCATCACCCGGATTCCAGCACAGACCTCGGCTTCTTGATGGGGACTCACACAGGACACTACATAGATTCCCAGGCCTCCAACTGGATCCCCAGTGCACACATGGACCTTTTGCTGTCTTCCACCCCAGAATCTGTAGGCAGCCATCATAAGCCAATCTGTAAATTCTTACGTATTTGTATATCTTGAGTTATATCTTTTTCTCTAGTGAATGACAACTGATCTAGAAATTGGTACTAGAAAAGTGGGGTTGCCACTGCCTACCTATATGGTTTAGGAGCCTCTGGGACTGGCTCGTGCAGACTTTGGAAAGGTTCAGAGATGCAGCCAGGAATGCCCGAGGCTGCACAGGGTATAGGAAATACCACAGAGTGGAGAAGCCCAGGATGCTGTCAGAAATGCTCCCTGTAAAGCCCAGGCTTTGGAGATGTCTGCTGGGGAAAATGGACGCATTGGCTGGTGGACTCCAGAACATAGGTGCTATCTGTTGGCAGAAAGTTTATCTGCAGTTTGGTCATATGCAGAGACTTTGCCTGAGACTGTGATTAATGGCAGCAGACTAATTAATCTTGCAGAGGACAAGGTAGTCTAATGCTGAGGCAGTGGCATGGCTACTGTTGGGGTATTCACCTAGACTTATTTCAGAATCAACAGCAAAGAGGCCAGCAGAATGATTTAAAATGTTGCGAGTCTGGCCAAAAGGAAGCTCCCTAAGCTGTGGACCGCAAAGATAAAGCAAAGGAGAACTTGATTGCTGAGAAAGAATGGGAGAATGGGAACAGAAGAGCAGGGAAAGACGGCCTGAGGTCATCACAAGAACCAGCAGGACTCCAGCCTTTGCAGCCTCAAAATTACAAAAGTGAAGGACGTTGCTTTGAGGAGAGAGGCTGGAGCACCATGATCTGGAATGGTGATGGCCTAGGTGATTTGTTCTTCAGGACTGCGTTCAGAGGACTCAGTGATCAGGGCACTGACCCCTCAGCCAAGGGAGGAAAACCTGGCTACTGCTCTGGCAGGCCTCGGCATCGTCTCTGTGGGGGTGGTCTTAGGTGTGTGCAGAATGCAGGAGCTGTGGGTCACTTAGACTTCAGAAGGCTGGGGGCTGGACAGATATGACGCAGAGGCAGTGAGACTCCAGGAGTTTAGAGAAGCCAGGAGCTTGGGGCATCTAAGGAAAACTGCAAGGAAGGAGCAGAGCTGGCCCCGGAGAAGTCATGGGAGCTACAGCTACCCACGGTGCTATAGTGGTGGAGCCACTCAAGCCCTTGGAGTTCTCTACTTGCCAGATTATTTTGGATTCTGGATGGGGAGCTACAGGATTTAATGTTTGCCCTGTTGGACCTTGGACTTGCTTTGTCTTCATTCCTTCCTATCCCCTTTTGTACTTTTTTGAACAGAAATGTCTAGTTTGTGCTATTTTGTTGGATGTGTTTAATTTTCATTTATACAAGGGTTTGAGGCTAAGAGTTTACCTTAAATCTCAGGAGACTTTGGACTTGGACTCTTCAGCAGTGCTGAAACCATTACAACTTTGGCAACTCTTGGAGATGGACTAAATACCTTTTCCATGAAGGGAGATGCACAAGTCTTTGGGGGACCAGGGAAAGTGTGTTAAGGCTTGTCTCTAGATGTCCCTTCAAAGCCTGATGCAGTCATAGGTAGGACTTTTTCAGAGGGGGCTGCAACTAGAGTGTGTGATTACTAAATCCACTGGTTAAGGTTTGGCACTTGCCCTAAACCAGGTACCTTAGATTATAAAAGGGGCAGAAGCAGCTGCTCTTTTCCCCTTGCTGGTTTTTAGTTTTGCTTGCTTCCTTTTGCTATCTTCCGTTTGCCATGGACAGTTTCTCCTGTGTGTGCCAACCTGCCTCGGAGCCAGGTGACTGTGGCCTGAAGCTTTACAAACAGGAACCAAATAAACCTTCCTCCTTTAACCTTGGTCATTGAGTATTTTGTCTCAGCAGTGAGAAAAGGAAATACAGCAGGGAGTTTACAGCGTACATGCTGAAGTGTCACATAAATCCTGTCCTTCCTTTCTCTTCCTGACTCCAGTGGGTTTTGCCTTCTTGGCGGGGAGTGTGGCTTGGTGGCGGAACATTCCCAAGGTCCTAGAAACCCCCGAACACCTAAATGTGCACCTTCCCACACCACAACTGTCCTCCTAGGTGTGGAGACACAAGTGAGTTTCCTTCCCAGTGCCATCTCCAGACACATGATGGCTTCATTAGAGACGGATTCCCACACAGGCAGTGTGGTAGGGCCAGAGACCTTTAGCACAGTCAACCATATTGTCAGGTAATCAAGCTCTGACAGTAGAAAGGACTTATTTCCTCTATGAGCTTCTGAAATGAAGTACAATATACTAAATAAAAGTCTGGACAAAAAATGTTTTCCATCAGCCATGGTGACACACCTGGGAGGCTGAACCAGGAGAATCATGTTCAAATGGATCACAAGTTCAAACCTAGCCTGCACAACTCACCAACTTAGTGAGACCCTGTCTCAAGAGGGGGGTGAGGGCCCCAAGGATAGCTCAGTTGTAGGAGTCTGTGTTCAATCCTCGGTACAGTAAGTCTCCACGTTACAAACGTTCAAGTTGTAAACTTTCACAGATGTGCTGTGTAAGACTGAGCTTACAAACCAATCTGACTTACGAACAATTCTCCTGAAACAACTCCTAAGTCATTAACTGTGCCCATTCCCTTGCCAGATCCACAGTTTATTTTAACGGAGATTATCACATATAAACATAAAACAGTTCTGGTTTTAACAGAGCTGAAGTAACACATTCAAGCTCACATGACTTTGGCCAAAACGATCTGCACTTGAGCTCTTCCCTGAAAACTTGAGCAATTTTTTTTTAAAAAAACCAACCAGGACTGCAGCCGCTGTGCTGTTGCTCACTCATGGTTCAATAGCAACGCAAGTTTTTTCTTCTGTTTTACTAACACTTAATGTATCAAACAATGCAAATTACTATTTACAAAACAGCAACAAAGCAAAGAATTAAAAGTGTCTTATTAAATGTGTCAGCCCAAGCCAGCCACTGGCTGTTGAATGCTTTAAGACAGTTCTATCAAAAAGGTTTTAATTCGGGCCGGGGAGTTAGCTCAGTGGTTCCGGCGCCTGTCTTGCAAGCGCAAGGACCCGGGTTCGATTCCCCGGTAACCACATACCTATACTGGGTGTGGAGACTCATGCCCAGCAGCAATCAGTACCGCATACCACAGTGCCGGGCGTGGTGGCTCACGCCTGTAATCCCAGCACT